>DWEI01003491.1:0-12783 GCA_018245875.1 Mysoria ambigua | reverse complement strand
GTATTATCAATCATTACAGGTAACTCGGCTTTATGTGTTGCAATCGATACGAAAACGATGAGCCGGAGGTTGCGGGTAATTTTGTTACTAATGTTATCGCTTCCGCCCACGCTCCGCGCTCACCACCCACCTACCCTAAGCACGTGCGTCCCTTCCACATGACGGATGACCGAAGAAAGACGTTTCAAACTGTGCGTATATCATCGGGGATGCGGTGCCGCTGATTGTGCCGACGACGGCGTCATTGCATCTGGCATTGGTATAATACTATCTTTCTTTTCTAAATATGTACACACATACATATCTCTATAAACACCCCTCAAGTGACTTAAGTGATCAAGAGTATTATTAATGCTTGATTTGTATCTAAATACCCCGGCTTGTAAATATTAGGAATTACACAGAGACAAACGTATAATTTGCGCGATTAAATATATACATATGTAAATAGACACAATAAGATACACCCAGCTCAGTATGAACGCAGGTTACCTATTCAGTAATACAATTTACAACTTCCTAAGCCACGCCCACCTAACTCTAGGAACGTGCGCCCCAGGGACCCATCTTGTATTCAAACCATAAATTGAATCTGCATCCCACTTATTATCTTACTCTACCTTTGTTTTTTTTTTCTTATAACGAAGATATAATTATAGAATAACGGTTCGATAGAGTGGGAACGGTATTGGGTATTACTTCAATATACTATAGGTAAAATACATCTAAATATCTCTTAATTCTTGGCAAGGTGACAGTTACATTAGGCGGAAATGCAATCATTCAACGAGCTGTAGTAATAAGTTCTCTCAAACACACAGAATGGAATTATTTCGAGCCCGCGTCGCACTACACGCTCGCTGGGTTATTGAATAAAACTATGATAAGTAAGTTTTAAGGAGAGTAAGCTTTGTTCAAAGCGTTTGGTGTATTCCTATCAGTAGGCACGTCTACTATTAACTCGATGAGGTAACCCGCGCAAAGTCAACGTGCCCGAGTAAGTTGCAAAACGTGTGTCCGGTGTTGCGCAAACTATTTAATTACGACGAAGATGCATATCATTTTGTGTTTCCAAGAAGCTGTAAAAGAAGCTAGTATTATGAAGTATCATTAGAGATGCCTTCACGTAGTCCTTGAGGAATCGCTCAACTCAGGGATTATGCATAGTATACCTGTCTGAGGACACTCTTCACCTGTCGAGCATCGCGTGTAAAGCTCCTTGAACTATATTGACACACGAGCATCGATGATCGGAATCGATCTGCACGAACTTAAACTAAAACAGGGGGCCAGCAAGCGGTGAGATACGGCGATTTAAAAATAAATAAAATCATGTTGTTTATTTGTACAAGCATGAGAGCAAGATTACAAAATCTATTTATTAAACGCTATATGCGACGTATTAATTCTAATAACGGATAATAATAACGGATATAATAATAACGGATTAATGAAATATTCAAACAAGTTTAAACGCAGATATCGTTTGCCACAGTTTAAAAACGCCCAGAACATTGTATATATTTATAAATCATTTAAAACAAAATTGTAATATTGGCTTATACAAAGGCCAACTCTGCAAAGTTGTCGACTTGGCATCACTCTAGAGCGTTTCGTTGTTTTTATGACGCGTCATCTGCAAAAAATGCCACAAGCATATCACATGGCCTGTCGCGACCCCCGAAGCATTATCGGCTTTCGTTTTAGCACTTCATTACCACACCAGCGCTGGGAATTATTAACACGTGTACCGTTCGACCGTTATTCCAGTGTGGGCACATTTAAGTGCAGGGCCTAAATTAATTTCGGAAACAGTGAAACCGCATAAACAAATAAATACCTTTTAGGTGATTTTTGAACGTCTGACACATCGACTGGACAACTCAAACAAGAATCTACTAAAGTATCCTTTAAGTCGAATTTAGTGAGTAAAGTTCGAACTAGTCGTTCGGGGAGATAATGATTATTCAGGTTTATATAAAATTATACGAAATATAACTCACCATGATGCTAGCTGAAACTTTCCCGGTGTTTTTCAGAAAATGCTGATTTCATAAAAACTAGGCAAGCGGTAACAGCCAACATAATACATATGCATTCATACAATATGCATTCATACATTAATTATCGAAACAGGTGAACAGCATTTCGAGTTCAGACCTTCGAAATGAAACTCAATATTCCCGTAGAGAAATTTCAATATGCCCCACGCCCGGAACAGAGCTCGTCCATTAATCACAAGTATCGAAACTTAGTTGTTGTTAACGGCAGCATTATTGGTTCCGCCCACTCCTTCGACTTCACTGAACCTATCGAATATTCCAGCTTTCATTGTTTACAAATTTTAATGTGTTAAAGTCTAGGTATTGTACTACTTTTTTAATTCTATAGGCTGATGGACGATCAAAGACGTTCGTAATACTCGAGGCGCCGTGAAAGCAATGCTTATGTTGATTCTAATACGACAATTTAATTCGAATGGGACTAATTACACAATTTATTAAAACGGATAAAATTATTTACGCCAAAGTATTTGCATTCTTATTATTTGCATTTGAGTTAAGAAGTTATCATCGATCATATTTCGCACAAGTATTTTTTCTTCACTTGCGTCAGATTCCTGAAGTTTTTATTTAATCTTCGAACGCAACTTATTTTCTCATTTCAGGTTCGATGTATTCAATAAATTTCATTCCTTCTGTAAAACGAAGCTATATATAAAGAAAGTAAGCAAAATAAAGTTAGGAATATATTCATAATATAATCGAAATAATTTTAACAAATATTTTTATGCAACTCATATCCGGCATCAAAAGACGTTACTATAATATGTTAATCAATTCCGATATATTGACTTAATATCTACGTACTTATAATAAATACACAATTCTTTAGACGGCGAGGCGCTAAATTCTAACATATTACATGTTCTCATTGTCTGTTTTACTTATACATCGGGACTCTGTTCAGAAACGCACATGACACATCAAAATAAATTAAAGCGGCTTAAATGTGTAAACTTTACCAAATAAACCTACAAAGATCCCTGTGCCATGTATATTAAACAGCAGGGGTATCTACGTTCAGAGATTATAAGCTGATTGTCTTTGCGATTAAATCCTTCCAAAATCGTAATACAATCAAATATGTTATTTATATCGTAGGCATAAGGTCGAGCGTGTGATGTGTGCATGTTGATAAGTCCGAGATTCTCCAGTGCGCTGAAATCGCTTTAAAACAAAAGCGAAACGAAATATCTTGTTTGTCCGTGGCCTGAGTAAGCAGCGAAACTTTTTCTTACAACCATTTATTGCTAAGTTTAATTAGTTAACATTTAACGGCGTAGAACAGCATAGTATTTAACCTAAAAAGAAAAACTAAAACCAAACATTTCAATACATAATACGATCTTTTTGAAACAAATAAAATAATTAAATAAATGAATGCCTCGTTGATGGTGTTGGTTGCAAGCGCAACTACCGATCGAGAGGTACCTGGGTTCAAATTCCTAGCCGGACACCATGGCATTTTTATAAATTACATTTTTATCCAAAATTTTTTTACAGAAAGTAACCAGATACATATATATCATAACGCCAGGTCATTTACAGGGTAGGTAGAAAGAACCGGGCGTCAAAAAACTCTCCATTCTTAAAGTCTTTACTGTCTTTCTCCTATTTTTGTCGTTCCATTTAACAATAAGATTAATCAATACACTACTACTACATATATAATACTACATATATGGATCCCCCGATCACTCGTCCCTTACGCCCAGCGCGAAGATGACGTGCCTATACATGTTGGACGTATCGGCTTCATCGGACCTCCGTCGACGCTCCGGCTTGTCGGAAATAAGATAATGCCTCACATTGCGTAGCTTTGTTTTAGTTTAGTTTACTAACGGTTTAATTTAACGACAGAAATATCCCGAGTTATTTTCTTTAAAATATAGTCCATTTATATAATAAACGCTACACTGTTTATAATATAAATACCTGATTTTCATTCATTATGTTTTATTTGGGATCCCTTAAGAGTTGAAAACGTTGTAATTAATTTATGAAAGTCTGTCACAATCGAAAGTAGATTTATGAGGCAAAGCTTTATATATATAGTAATAAATGCAGGAACACAATTTTACTCGTTGTACATTATAGTCACATCTCTTTAATTTACGTGTGGCACCCTTCACCTGTGTCTTTAAGCACCAGTGACAATGTTGATCTTTCTGTTTTTCGCCTCCGCCACTATATTGGGCCACACTGTTATATCAACTAAGGACATTCAAAGAAATAAATATACTATCCGTAATCGTACCATCTGCTTCTATTGTTGTCCGAATTTATTGTTGCTGCATAGTTGGTTCAAGTCCTTTTGTGTCGGTCCCAAATTGAACTTTTATCAAGATAAAGTTAGGTACATAAAGAAGTAATAATTCTTTCGGTATAAAGTATAAAGTATACGGTAAAAATATCGGTCAACGTAAAAGTAGGCTCCTGTAATGTTCGTTCTATGGATCCATTCAAATGGACCCCGGAACTGGATTCTTGTACATGACATGAGCATTTCACGACGCATTCACCTTTCAATTCACTCCATTTAGAACCTAGATTGATTTAAACTAACTATGAATAGTAGTGAGCATGTAACATCGCATAAACTACACTCCCTGTGCTACGTCAATTTACTTTCTTTCAAAATGTTCATCTCGAATGCATTTTATCCTTCCATTTATATTGTACACATACACACAGACACATGTAGAGCTAATATGTCGTCGAACTAGAACACATTCAGCTGGATACAGCGGGGGAAACTTTACTAACGCTAAATCCACGTCAACCGCCGTTGGTCGGCAGTTGAGACGGAGTTGGTAATAGGGTTACTTTAAGCTAAAGGTCACAAGACAAGATCGTATTGGATCGTATTTAACACGACATGACCTTTGACTCTGCTTGGTGATCATTGATCAGTAAAGTGAATGCTGTAATCGGTCGAAGCTTAAGAGAAAAGGCCTCAGTTACGTTTGATACGACAACATACAAAGTAAATGATCATTTCCATCAACGAAAAGAAGCATTTCTCTTACGCTTGTCTAAATAATGAATGACAACTTGTACAGTGCTGCGTACATTAATGTTTCGTGTGACAGCTGTAACAATTTTTGAAATGACTTAAACAGATAAGATTAAATCACAACAAGAATATGATTTAAATACTATGTCATCAAAAATATAATCATTCTTCTAAAAAGTAATGTAACCTCAGATTCTGACACTAATCCGATTTGAGTGACCGTGTGTGGGAGTATTTTTAAAACAACCCGCTTGCGTTTATGACTGGCACCACAGTAAAGCATTAGCGCAGATGTGCGTTGGATGTACCGGAACATGACACTATGCGCCCGACTGCGTCCCGACTTTATTGAATACATCGACACACGGATGAGTCTGAAACACAATTTTACCGCAGTTGTGTTTGTTCAACGAAGATGTGTAAACGATTGCATAGTTCTGTTCCTTGTACCCTATTACACAAAACTCTTTGAAATTATATCTATTGAAATTTTAAATAAAACATGACAGCAAATATGGATTTCATGTTATTTGTGCCTTTATATATCACAATATGTAATGTAAGAGTACACGTAAAATATATATTAAATAAACCTTCACAAAATACCCACGTAATAATATGGTGCATGGCGTAGCGACATAACATGCAGGGCGTAGATGTGCACTTCAGCGACAGATTAAACCGTAGTCGTAGGACACCAGTTCGAGCCAGTTTACTACATACATATCACCGCTATATTCGTTGTCTTAAAGTATTCAAGAAGAATGCTTTTCTTTAATCCTTTCATTTCTACCAAAGCTTAACAAATTAATTCGAGCTGTTCAAATGGCCCTCGCCTCTATTAATTAATTAACACATCGCCTCAATTCGTTCAGTTCTAAAGAACCCTTAAATCTCAGTGAGCAAATCACTTTCGAACCGAAATACCATTCGTAAAAAAAAGAAGATTAAAAGCAAGGGATTGCCGTTAGCGTTCAAATTAGGAACGCCTAATTCGTTAAAACCAAAAGATCGTATGTACCATGAATTGATCGATCTGAATGAGACGCTGTCTGTATTGAGTGGACTTGTTCATTCGATTGGCAAATTCTTTATACTGTAAGAACACTCCAATTAGGGTTAATTTTAATCACAGTTGCGATACGCTTGTTAATTAATAAATTTCTCATACTCAGAGTAGGGATACAGCGGCGGGAAGAAAAGATTGATGATGTAGATGATAATGATGACACATATTAAGAATCTCATTTAAACTATGAAGTGTTACTTCATTATTACAAAATTGAACCTAACAAAATAAAACCCATTCAACCAAAAGGAAACTTTAGCTAAATAGATGTAATGATAAAGGGCTTAATTGAAATACTGATTGGTTTGTTCATTTCCCCTAGGATTGGATCCACTCCCCCGTCAGACCCGAAACCAGATTCACTAATTGGTTCGTGCGTTACCTCATCAAGTCTTTAGGCATTAAGTAGACGTGAGCTTAAAAAAATATTTTACTTGTTTGATTACAGAGTGCTCTTGCTATTGTCACGTTGCCTATAGATCCCCTACGTCTACCCGTATAAATACTTATTCAGTTTCGTTGAAATATTTGCCCGAGTCCGCACTTTAACCACTGTACTGTATACATTCAGTAAACGGGTGTACGTTATACGGATCTTACACGTCCAATAAATAAAATGGTAGATTGATAAGTTCGCAAATACTTTATACGGATTAAGGAGCAAAAGGCAAGAAGACAAACTCTCCAAACATTGCCGCATTGTTTGCCATTTCGACCGGTGTATGTACATACATCCATGGTAATAAACCTGAGCAAACAACGGAACTACATCAGCCACTGTTTACGTACCTACGACTACCATTTGTCTAATGATAGAGCAATGATTACAATATGTAAATGCTGAAAACATTAAAGACCAGAAATTGGTCGTTTAAATCTCAGATTTCTACCAACTATCATAGAATTACAGTAGATATCATGAACAATCCGTTTTATCGATTCAGTGATGGATGCAAGTTTTTCAGAATGAGAAAGTTTAAGTTCAAAATGTAATATAAAATATAATCTAATGTATATATGTATAATATAAAATAAATGTAGCGCAGATAACACATACTCTTTAATATTTGAGGTCACTGAAAATTATGCAAATGAAAATTATAGCTTTCAGCTTCAGTTCGTCAGAAAATGTAATGTAATTAATGCCATACCTATTTCAAGGACAATATATGTATATTGTCCAAATGAATAAATAAAAATCCACTTATATTATATTCAACTTTCAGGCTTACAGGGATGAATTTTATACGTGTAATATACTCCTTTGATATTAGTCCTAGACACGCTGACTTTTCTTCGGTACTTTTATAAGCTCATTGCTATTCAGATCCGCGCGGCATGCGGAGCGTGCGCGGTGGGTCAATCGAGACTGAGGCTTATCTATCTAGCACAAGATCTGTCATACCTTATTTCACTTTTTTCATAAGTAAATTTAAAAGATTAAAAGGACTACATGGTATTTGTCTTAGGTCAGAGCTGCCTAGATAATAATTTCAACAAAATCGATCAAATATTTTGCCGTGAAAATATGAAAGACTAATTTAATGCTTTTATATTATGCATATTAATTAGTAATTAATAAATTATTAATTAAACTTAAGGCGGAGCGTGTAATCACAGATCGGAAGCTGCATTTGTGCCCGGTAAAGGACAACAGGTTCCTCACCCTCTATTCCACGGTGGCATGTAAAACATCACGGTGAATCTGACCGAATGGGAGCGTACTACTTTTCTGGCTATCCCTTCGGGGAGAAACTGAAGTGACGTTCTGTTTTTTCTTAACAACATAATTATATTTTCTTTTTCATAAGGTACTCTATAGACGAATCAGCGTAATGTTGTAATGTACTATACTTATGTATCGCCAACGCTGCATTATTCCGAACCCCAAAACTCGCCCAACATTAAACAAGCGGCATTCAATTAAAAATAATTGAATTGGGACAAACGGGAGGACGCACTTGAGAATTCAAAACTTGGAGAGGAAACGTGGATAGCGTTAGTTTCGAATTTCGAGGAATTGGAGATGTTTAAAAAGTTCGGGAGAATGTACTCTTTGAGCTCATTAATTTCCAAAATAATTGCCCCTGAAGATTAACTACGTGAAACATAACATCACGCTTGTAATCCCCGAAGAGGCAGGCAGAGGAATGCAGAACACTCCCACGTTTCATCAGTTAAGTTTACGTCCCACAATGGAATAAGTGGTAAGCCCATTGACATACACCGGGCACATATCGAGTCCCCGAACCACTACTAGAAAATCCAAATCTTTTAGTGTCCAATATGGGAATCAAACCCAGGACCTGCCGATCGGTAGTCGTACTTGCAACCAACACGATCAACGAGGGAATCGATGCTAATTATGTGAGACACAAAAAATCTATTTTGTTCATATGGAGACACAAGTATGTATAAGTGGTTTAAAAGAAGCGTTCGTTCATCGACATCAACATAGCTATAATGAGCTATATTTTTAGTCTTAATACTTAATCCAACAAACCAAGAAAACAATAGTCACTCTTGCCTTACTACAGATGCAAAACTGAAACTAAAATAACAATATAAATATAAACGAAAATAATTAAATAAAAAAACAAATCATTTAAAGAATAAATTTAAAATTTGTAACGTGTGATTCATGGACATTTATCATTTGTTATGTTCACATTAAAATTCAAAACAAAATATAAAAAATGATCGTTCTTCTTTTCCTCCTTACAATTCGGGGGACGTGCTGCCGAGGTAATAAAAGCAAGAATTGAGAGGACTCTCACCTCGCTCGATCCAAAATGCAACCAGAACATGAAGCAGCGGAAACAAAAACGTAGAGCGCTTTCGCATTCTGTGTCAAGCAGCTCTAGAGAATATTTAACGCGTCAGCTCCGACGCGATTGTTTCCTCACGACTGGAACACGTCATTTTATTGCTGTTGATCAATTTTATAAGAGCTGTGGAAAGCTAGGATGTACATCTACACTGAAAATTTTACATCGTACGAAACTAAAGTATTTTGTTCTTTTTCTAAGGTAACGTCTATCCTGCCCTTTAGATACAAATAATTTAAACTGTAGTGCGTTTTAGATTTTAATTTTCACCTTGACTGTTTTCCTTACATCCTCCTCCTTACGTTAAATTGGAAGTATAAACGAGTACTAGTCTTTCCTGATATTCCAAAAACAAATATTTATGTTTCTGCGTCTTTATAAAAAACTCCAATACATACCAATAGGTTACTACTAATCAGAGTCGACGCGCAATTTTCGAAATCGGAATACTGACACATTCGCGGTACAATGCGGTGTACAATAAAACGTTATATTCTAATGTTCTTGTCGTAACATTCAAAGTATAAACAATATTATCATCTAATATTGTTTTAATTTACCACGACATTGACTACCGTATCGTAAACATTCACCATCGGCAAAATTCGGAGCGAAGAAAAGTCCTGGTTTCATATTAATTATTGCCATAATTCCATTTCATCTCGGAATACTTGTTACAAAATTGGTCGGAGTAGGCTCCTAACTTCATTATAGCGATAATGTTCTAAACGAACAGAGAACATTCGAGCGCCAATGCTTATAATTGGGTATGAATTTATTATCGAAAACACTCTCCTTTTAGAAAGGATTACATTCCTGCAATTGATGGCGCTAGAGGGATATACCCCGATTCAGCGAAATCGGAGCGGGGAATCATCCTTAAAACTTAAGGCGAATAGACGTAAATCACTTTCGTAAGATTAAATAAATCTATGACGGTTGTAATATTTTTTACTTACACTAATGTTGTCTACGAGACACGGTCTATTTCTTACTTGTTAACAATTTTGGTGACAAAAGTAGGTACAATAAAAATAGTGTAAAATCAGTACCATTTGTATGTATAAATTCAGTACCATAAAGTACCTATTATCTGCTCACGAAGCTCATGAAGGTGTTCAAGTTATGAATCATTTTTGTTTATATTTTAAGACACATCTTTTACTGAAGCGATGAGTAATTTTAGGGAGAGAAAAGCGGCAAATGACAATGCAAAATCCACATGGTTTAGCTCGTGAACATTAGCGAACAATCGCGAATAGGACTTTAGGAATAAGGCTCATGCTCAATAAGTGTCAATTAAACCAATATTCGTTTTAATAATAATATTGGTTGTTAAGCATTAATTTATAATACAATTTCTGGTGCACCACTGTTTGTACACATTAGTATACGCAGTATGACTTATTATGAGTACACTAAGTATTGGCTAAAATCCTTCCTATTTAAATTCGGTCATATTGTTATTCCCGACGTTATACACATGGCCGACTGAATACTACATTCTTCAGTATTGTATAACGCGATAAAAGCGTGTATGGAGCCACGGTTCTATATGTGACCTATATGTGATCTACTATCTATTCGCGTCATATGCAGTCAGTGGTCGGTTATGAGTCTATTAAATGTAAAGTTCAGTTTCAGCTGGACGAATGAGCGAACACCCTTAAGGGTTAAAAAGGGGGTAAAACGAGACCGGCATTAACACGAACAGGGGTGCCGTTTAAATTGCTTTATTCAATTATTTGAGTTTTACGTTCCACCGAAACGTGAGCACATCAAAACTGGTCCCGTTTACTTATGCTCGTAATTCCCAGATTAAAACACGCCCCTTTTAATGTGCATTTACATAAAAACTAAGGTAATCCACATGGTATGTTACATGAGTTGTCGCTTGCAGAATCCGACGGGGAATAATAAAGTGAGCTTATTGTAATGACTATATTCAGTACGGAAGTTAATTATAATTAAATTTAGTTCTTTGAATAAGTCTAACTGTAATTTAAAAAAGTAAAAATAAGGTTAATGGTTACATTAATTTAATACACAAATAATAATAAAAACTCAACTTGTACAAAATCAAATATTATAAAGTAATGTAGCTGGCAATTGAATCATTATATATTTTTAAACATCTTTCATCATCGTCATATTTAGAGTACTACATATTAAAATCAGATTATTATACTGCTTTCCCAATATTGATATATCAAGCCTTACAGCAAATAACCACACATGTCTATTCGCAACAAAAATATATCTCTCATCAATTATCACAAGACCAGCATTTCTTTATTACGTAACGTTCCCAGAACTATTGCTAACCACCAGTAGCAATAAGATCTATTTGGTATGAAACGTGCCGCGTCCCCGTTGTGCTCCCTTGCAACACCCCAAGCTCTCCTCTTTATTAGAACACCGATCCCAACGGACTGTACGTGAGCTGAGCGCCTAAAATCGCCTTTGAAAGCCGCAAATAATTCGCTCTGTTGATACGGTTCCATTTACTTTTCTCAGAGACTAAAACGTGCGAATTTTCTAATGTATAACGCTTCGGACTAGTCTAATAGAAGTTTTTGAAGTTAAAATAAAGCTATATTTTCGGCGAATGTTCTGCATTAGAAGTCATAATCTAAAAATATATTTATTTCAGTACCATAACCCTTTTTATACGTAATAAAATTATTTACTTTTTTTATTACATCGAAAGTTAAATTTTATTTCATCATAAATTGAATTGATTTTTGCGTAGGTCCAACCTACTTTACATAAGTCGTATTAATTTAATATTCCAACAATTTTATTTAAAGCAAAAAGATTTCAGACAACTTCTGCTTTAAATTAAAAATACAGATATAGACTCAACTGTGGTAAAAGCGAATACATAGATTTTAAGGGACTTTTTTATGAAGTTTGTAGAAGACCCTCATCATTGTAGCTCTCTTGTCATAATGAAGAGTTTTAAAACCCTAGTCTGCCATGATGCGCAAGTGAAAATTGTTAAACTTCACAGGCCTCAGAGGACATTCTAAAGAATTCTAAAGCATGTGGATTTCCTCACGATGTTTTTCATCGGCATTATAATGATGCTACTGAACATCAACATGCTATATATTTTTTAATTATAGGCAGGTACATGTACACCGTTGTTGTATACTACCTACACAACGCCTTACATGAGTACAATATAAACGAATTGTAAATAACGCTAATTTACAACAACACGTATGTATACATCATTTATGGGATCAAAATAATAGAATGTTTGAGCTCAAAGCTCACCTTTGCCGTTTAATTTAATTCATGAAACTTGAGATATTTTCCGGTATATCCTCTTTGTAGATAAAAGCTTAGTACCCGGATTGATGGGATTGAATAATTTAGACGATGCTCATCTTTCGGGGTCGATTGATTGAAGGCCTGTCCATTAGCGGAAAGTTTTATGAACTCCATTCTAATATTTTCCGTTCGCTTGAAATATGTGCGAACCGGATCTTGTGTAGAGATTTTAAAATGATTTAAGCATATCAAGTATATTTGGTTCTTGATTCAAATTTTCTTTTTAGCATTAACCATTTTTTTTGAAAAGTTTTTATACTTGTATCAGTTATAAAAATGCATTAAATCTGCATAGAGAGAAACATGCGTACAGCTTGTCATGGAAAAATGTTAAAATATTACAGAGAGCTTCATTGCATGGGTTATGTTTTATCTATTTAAAAAGTATATTACGTAACTTCACGCCTGTAATCCCCGAAGGGGTAGGCAGAGGAATGCAGAACATTCCAACGATTCACCGGTTACGTT
>DWEI01003490.1:0-12784 GCA_018245875.1 Mysoria ambigua | reverse complement strand
TTCGACCCGGGAATCGAACCCGGGACCTCTCGATCGGCAGTCACATCTGCAACCAACACGACCAACGAGGCAGTCAAGAAGTATTAAATATGGAGATTTAACCAAGAACTGAATTTGTTCATCATTATCATCAGTAAATTGCAGTCCACTGCTGGGCTTACGTCTACTCCAAGGGATTATTCTCATAATCCCCACGGTGGGGTATGCCTAAACAAATATTACCCCGATCTGCTAGCGCCGCTTTAGTTGACTCCGGGCTGGGGTACGAGATGCTTACAAAACCCTGTAGCCCTGCCCGGGATCGCGAAGTGTATTTTTACTCTGTCTCAACACAGATAGTAAATATTTACCAGAACAGAAATAACCTTCAGTAATTAACACACGACAAAGAAAGAAACAATGAATGTAACAATGGATTGAGTCTTTAATGAGTTGAGATTAATATATACTGGATAGTAGAATAAAATATTCAAAAAAAAAATTAAATTGAATATTTGTCAGATATTTTGAGATCTAAAAATCCTAAGCATTGCAGCTACTGATAATATTAGCCGTGAAAGTTGTACAAAGTAACATTAAAAATTTCTAATGAAAAGTTATTAAAATTATAAAATAAGGTTCCTACAACTAGTGCTTAATACAAAAGGCGGCTTGACGGCGCACGGCTTCGTAAAATGAAATCATACAATCCTTTGATTTATTTTATAACTGTGGACCGGTTTATGCGAGAATGAACGGTAATTGAAAAAAATAATTGCAATATACAAAAAATGGACGTTAATGTAACTATTTGTATACTTGTATAATATTAAAATACACTTCAACCAATATTATCTAGTCACACGTACATGTTTATTTTATAGCTTCTAAATAATGAAATGTTACAAAAAATTATTCCGGTGTCATTAACCTTATTATATTCGTTATCAATAGAATTTTTGAACGCCAAGCAATCAATAGTACACTGGAAATATAGCTTCACGTTGCCATGACAACCAGCGCTTGGCCCTTACGACTTAAATAAAAACATGTCTTCGACTCATCTCCACTCTAGTATAAATTGTATACAGATGTTATATATGATGAGAAATGTGATGAGACCCTTTTCTATCTCTTAATCCTGCTATGATCATTTCCAGACATATGTATTAGGTATATAATTTGTGGTTATTAATTTAGCACGATCAAAGAACATTTCATATGCAATGATTAATTTTATTTTTCTGTTTTTCAGGCGCAACAGATAACCGTGTTTGAACACTGCGTAGTTTTCATTGTATTTACTCTGCTGAACTTTTAAAAGTAGATGATACCTGTACGACACTAACATAATTATACTTACTCTAATATCAGATCCTGTTTATTATACAGTCACGCAAATTTATATTGAATACGTCATTATTTTCGTGGAGTGTACAGTGTGTTCGACGAAGGGCTATTATTTATATCCACGAGGGTGACACCACGTCATGGTGCGGTGGTGATGTGCGGGCGCCACGGGACGCTCCAGCGTCCATTTTTGCGGAGACATCGTAATAATTAAAATATATCAAAATACGTAAACGTAAAACGTGACTACACGCCTGTAACGCACCGTTACGTTACGTTTACGTCCCACCATGGAACAGGTGGTGAGCCTTATAACAAGAATATGTGGTTTAGACGATTGAATGAACGAATCAAATGATCAGATAAAATATTGACATTCACTGACATATTATTATTAGCGTAATTGTTTTAAATTGACTTGGTTACATTTCGTATCAAATGTATCATACAATTGACATCGAGGTGTTTGTTTTTTCGGGACAGAGTGAAACGGTGTCAAGACTGACCTATGCCTGGATCAAACGGCTTGGAACAGGCATACCAATATAGGTATAAGCACACCAAGTTATATTCGCATCAAATATGGTTACATCCCTAGCTCCTCCGTGAAAAACAAATTTTAACGTCTCAATACTTGAAGTATACTAGCGAATGGGGATGCCACTCAACCAGACTGTGGTTTGTAGAAATGTCTAATCAATATAATAGAAATGTCAATTTTAGTAGAAAACGGATACTTAGATACACCAGTATCAGAAGAGGATGTAGATGTGCTGTTAAATTATTCAAATGCAAACACTGATAATTCGGTACCAACTTGACAATCGTCTTTGGTTAACACGGCATTGTTGGAGTATTTTTTTGCTTTTTAACTACACAATACAAATTTCAACATCAGCCAAATTCTTATATCATTTGTACGTGCTTTCCACGATGTTAACTGTTGCTCAATACATGAGGGGCCATCACAAACGCTACGTTTTTTGACCTAAACCAAATATTCATGATCGGTACAAAGAATACGTATAAAAAGCTGTATTCAAATTTTATATTTTTAATATGTGTGACTTTATGCCTGTAATCCACGCAGTGATAGGCAGAGGAATGCAGAACACTCCCACGGTTTACCAGTTACGTTTACGTCCCACTATGTAATAGGTGGTAAGCCTATTGACATACAACCGGCACATATCCAGACGCCGAACCACTACTAGAAAATCTAAATTATAAAATTTTGTAGTATTCGACCCGGCAATCGAACCCGGGAAGTCCAGATCGGCAGCTACACTTGCAACCAAAACGACCAACGCGGCACTCAAAATCAAATTTTTTTTTATATACATCTCGTATATGTTTGTCTTATACATATGAATAGTTATGCAATAGAATTTGATACTGTTATATCATTTAATAAATACAAGGCGTATTTTCAATCTATACCTGTACGTCACAGGCGTTAATTAAAAATAACGGCATATTAAAATTATATCAAATATCTGTATACATCTCGCATGAATTATTCAACCGAATCGACATGAAGGTATTATTTATATCAGGACCGTGACACGGTGTCACCGCTGATCTATGACCCGCTGCGTCACGGGACGCGACCACGTCACTTTTTGCGACCAACATCGAACACGTACGGATTGATCGAGAAATAAATACGCAGCTGTATTCGATGTGCATGTTCGTTCGTGGTCTGTGATGGAAGATTTTTATTTATGCGGGTAAAGGTGCTTGAATTCGATGACAGGTTATTTGAAATATGATCATATCGGACAACAGCGTTGTATTCGGCCAGTTACATTCAGTATCGCTAATGTGGTGGACAAACTGACTGAACATGGCGTCTGAACCAAATCAGCAAGGCTAACGGTCATTTATTACTATTTAATTACAAAATTAATAGGTTATTACTCATTTTTTTCTCTAAGACATGCAAGTGAGTATGATAAATAAAGTGCTTAAAATTACGATTTTCACTGCAAAGTCGAATGAAAGAAGCAAGTCATAAGCACATCATTAAAAAAAGAATCATGGCTACCGACAAAAAAGAAATTGTCCTTTCACAAATTCGCGCGCAGTGACATTTGTCAATCACTCGCTTCCATTGTGGATATGTCAATAACAATTAATGGCGTTCCATACAAAGTTTTATGGGTTTTATTGCTCCGATTGTGTGGGGATGATTAATGCAATCACTAATGCAAATACTGATGGCGAGAGCACGAACCTTTATTTCGTAGTTTTCTATAAAATTGATTTATTGCAATAGTTTCGGAGATACACATAATGACCGTGGGCGGCGCAGACCTTTGCCAAGTTAGGGATGCAATTGTGCTCCCTGATGGATGTTTTGTGTTGAATTATGGATCAACGTGTGACGTTCTGTGTTGGTGGTGAGGGATTTTGGATAATATTGCAGTCGCGAACGGTAATTTTTCTCAGCGAGACAAACTGTTATTCAATTCATGCCAATAGCCAAGTCGACAATACTAATAATATGTAAGTTCTCATAAAAAAATTGCACTCTTGCAACTACTACTGTTTGTGCGGAAAGACTTTGTTTATCATAATGCATCTTCCACTGTTGTATCTTACTACGATAATAAAATTTCATAACAATGCATTTCGATCTACATCAATGAACTACGGAATACAGAAACTAAACAGATGGTCGCAATATCTTTTTGTATCATATATTTTACGTTATAATTGAGAATGCGGTCTAAGAATGCCATTTTTATTGATGGGTCAGATACCACATGTGTATGGAATTTGCTTTAATTCTTGTTATCTGAAAAAAATCATGTTCTACCCATATAGGGGGTGTTGAGTACGTTATTGTATAGAAGTTGAAATTACGTCGATGTGAAGTGCGTGACGACTTTAAAAATGACTTGTTATATTACGTAACATCAGGCCTACAATACTTGAAGAGGTAGGCAGAGGAGTTTCACCAACGATGTTTATGTACCGTAACCGATAGATAAATCCCACTGATCTCCTAATCGGCAATCGCGCTAGTAAGCATAACACGACTAGCTAGGTATTTATTATAACAAATTTTAAAGATACCAATAATTTAATTATTAGTTCTGAATCTGAGGTAACATCTTATATTATGGGCGTTAGCAGTAAATCAACTTCATCTGAAAAGTACTTCAAAAATTATGTCCTCGTGAAAGAAAGGCTTTTTCAATGTAAAAGTACGGTGTTAATTGTATTTCCCCAATTTGGTCATTCAAATCCATCCGATCGTGCTCAATAAAAAATGTAAAAAAATGTCGGAAACCATGTACGATTTTATAAATTATGTAATCCCTTAATACCTTTCACCGTCGTCCGCCAATTCAGGGCGCAATTCGTCATGTTCTACTCTAATTAACAATTCGCTGGCAGGTGAGTGACGGGTGACGGGCGAGAGACATGACGTGACGTGACGCGACGGGACACGACGTAATGAAATTGTGACATTGAACAGTTTGTGAGTCTGAAGCCCAAAAAACAATTCCATAATATTTGTTTTTATTTTATGATTTTTAATTACATCATATTATATATTTACATAGTTACGACTGCTTCCTTGAACATGTCAAATACAAAATTTTTAATATTATGAAATATATTATCGCTGCCATTATTTGACTGTCTCTTAGGTCGAGTAACTATCGAAGGCGCGCGCTATAGTTAATCGAGAGATCCTGGATTCGATCCCGAGTCCGATATTACTATATTATTCTAATTAAAAAATGCTAGTAATTGTGGTCCGGAGTCTGCATTTGCAGTGTAGTATGTGACAACAGGTTTACTAATATTCGATAGTGGAATGTAAACGTAACTGGTAAAACGTGGTATAGTACTTACACTTCTCTCCATTTCTCTGTGGGGATTAAAAATATCTTAAATTTAGATAAATTATCAGTTTGAATGTAATTTATTAACATAACCATCATTCATCCCATTATACGTTATAAGTTTTTTGTGTATATAAGTAAAAAAATACATTTGTTATTGTTTTTCACAATTATTTACACATTTCAAATCGCCTAACTTTGTTATATACACACAATAACATATCATCAGGCATATTATTGAGGACATCTTCATTTGTCAGGTTCACATTTTAAAACAAATGAAGGAAAAATATGTTTCATAAAACCTCAGATATATTTTCTTTCAATGTGTTATTCGTAAAAAAAACTACAGTAACTGACGTAATTACTCAAGTTCCATACTAATTAACAATCCGTCGCTGATAGTAATTGACGGGTGACGGGTGACGGGTGACGGGTGACGGGTGACGGGCGCCGGGACACGTGACGCGACACCGACGCGCCGCGGCATTGACACAAAGTAATGAAATTGTCACATTGTTATTCGTGGCTGACTAAGGACATTGAAGTCGGAATATGTATATGACTATATTGAGTTTTTGTTTGTTGTTACACATGTGTTATGTTCAAAACTAGAAGTAAAGTTTTTCGGAGTGAACGAATATTGAATAAACAGGGCTATTGCAACGGGCTTTTAAATTTTCAAAGAGCTCTGTACGTACAGTGTGAAAATTCGAAGGTCATATGTTATTTGTTTGAATGTTCGTTAGCAATTAAAAATTCTACTTTAATGGTCTTTATGTTTAATGGTTTAAGGTTTGGAGTTAAAATTAACACATAAATATGTTGTTTCGTGTACAAATAGCATAACGCCAAGAGGTATTATTCAAATTTCTCTAGCGTTACTAGACACCATTCTCTGACTGTTTATCTGACACAACAGCGTCGGAGACAAATTTCACGACTCATCCGCCAATAAAAAAGAAATTCCGTCAACATTTTTAATAAAATGGCCGCGTCGCATTAGACACAGCTGTTAACAATAACAACGATATATATTAAAACAAATCGATTCTTTTCCTGCTAAAACCCGCTCCCGCAAACACAACTATTTTAGTCGGCTAAGTGATATATCACTAAATTTCAACACAAGTTGCCATAGTATAAGGAAGGTGACAGAAGCGAGATTCGATTGACCTTTTTTTGTAATTGTACCTTTACATTAAGCAATCAAGGAAATTTAAACTTGTGACCGATATAAAATGTATTTTTATACCCATTTCCAATGTATTTAGAGGTATTATTATATGGTATGCATCTAGTTGTTGAAATGTTAAACAACATTATTTTCTTTTCGCGGACTATGCTAGTAACACTAACATTTCTGGCTATTACCATAAGTCATCTGTCATAATTTCACATCTGTTGCACATGATATCTTATCTTTAGTAGCTATAAAAGTTATTATTGATTGCTACGATTCCTCCTTATATGTCAGATCATATTTCGGTGGTGTTTTAACCCGAAATATGTCTATATCGTCATCCCGTTTAATGTATTTGTTGTCCACCAGTCAAGCCATTGTTGTTATGGTGTTGTTGTTGAGTGTTATCGAGGAGTGGACATTTGTTGTAGATAGAACATTTTAAATCACACTCGACGGGCCTGTTGATACAATAGTTATTGTGACCGCTGCAGCACGAGTTGTGAACTCGTTTTCCACCTTGTACATATGTCTGTGTCACGGGTATACGGGTGCTTGTGACGTCAGCCGTGCGCGCCGCGGTATCGAACCCGCGATCTCTAAGTAGCTTACAGACGTTGAAATTTTCTAACGTTACAATTTACAGATTGTCTGTATGTGTAATTTGTGTCTTAAAATAAATGGCAGTTGTCGTTAAGGAAAGACTTATGTCCAGCTGTCAAAAAGTAAATGTTGATTGAATGATAATGATGTTCTTTTTACATTGGAAAAAGTTTGGGTAGCTCCTATATTATTATCACTTCCTCAAATCTTTACACTGTACAATCGGAAAGCGAGAAATTTTGCGTTCCGTGAACATAACTCTGTATCAATAGATAATCAGTTTCCTCCTTCTATAAAGACAAAACTGGGATAAAGATAAAACTATAAAGACAAAAACACACAAGCGTTACTTTCGTTTTCACATTTCATTGTGCTCACCATTGATTATTTTAAACGTCATGATGTGTTTCGACCTTGGACCGGCGAACTGGTTGGAAACCGGCAGCCTATTATCAGTCCGCCTTGCGTCACAAAATTTATACGGAACGACGCTTGCTGCGGCCATACGCTTCTTATTTTGCATTTTCGAAAAGTATCAACAAGATTGCCTTGTTGATCGCGTTGGTTGCAAGTGCAACTGCAGCTTGGAAGGTGCCGGGTTAGATTCCCAGGTCGGACACTATAAAACTTTTCTAATTTAGATTTTTTTGTAGTGCTCCGGATTCGGGATATCTAAACGGTATATGGCAATAGGCTCACCACCTATTCCATTTTGTGACGTAAACGTAACCGGTGAAACTTGGGGGTGTTCTACATTCCTCTGCCTACCTTTTCGGTGATTACAGTTGTGAAGTTACATTTGATGTTTATTAAAAATGCATTTTTTATTTTCTATATATAGTTACTATAAGGTGATATTAAAATAGTTGGTGCTTATATGTTTTTAAAGTTCGTATATTTGTCTTACATATTATGACAGAATCCTTGGTATCTATGTAATCACGAACGAACATAAATTTGTACATTTATATGTATATAAGTGTGTTTATCAGTCGCCGGTTATCAAAACACATGTTTTGCCTATTTTAGGTTTAGATGCCGTATGTAAAGAAAAGCCAACATACTAATATTTATTAAAGAGCACTCCAACGTGCAGTTATAATATTTATTGTTTATTACAATTGCTTGTTTGAACCTATTGATTAATACTTTTACTTACTCTTAGGCATGGTCCTTCGTATGTTATTTATTAAAATACGAATGGTAACATTGCAATCACAAATAATAACCAAGGTCTTATATATATTACGTTTTAAGTGAATGAGGCAAAAATACTTTGAATTGGGATATAAACTTAATTAAATGAACTAAAAAACATCAAATTACAACACATGAAGAGTGCGAATTAAGTTTTCGAAAGGTTAACTACAGTTTTGTAGGTAAATAACGAAATAAATGATCACATACAGCCCTGTATAATGTACCAGTTAGCAGCTAAGCCTCTACACGCTTCGAGAAGTGTAAGTAATTTCAAATCGCCTTTGGACAATCGCAGGACGAAAGCAGAGTCTTAGCCCTAAACACGAGGTTTCATAGTGTTGAATGGCAGGGTATTGAAAATTTTCGCAGTCGAACCTCAGTTCAGCTCAAAAGTATCGCTGAACCCCGACTCTGACAACAGAAGCTTACAAATGGTGGAGCAAAATAGATGCGCCACGTGGCATGCACTGACTGAAAGATATCTAAAGATACGTAATTAGATGTTAGATCTGATGTTGTGAAGTAATAGGATAAATAAAGATACAAATATGAATCGATTTCAAAAATATATTCATTTTACATAGTTTACGAGTACATCAAGTGACACGTGACAAGTTAGTCACCAAATAAACTTCACATTTATATTTGGCGTATGACACAATGTCGCTTTAAGAACAACTAATGGACACGTCGCTGTACGGTTCAAGTGTAAATGGTAGCTGAATGTTATCCGTGGTCCATTTGCTTCGGAAGTGTGAACGATCTGCGAACCGCCTACTCTTTGTCGCATGTTTGTTCTGAGAAGCCGCGGGGGCAGCCGCGCGGCGGGCGCGGCGCGGGGCGGGGGGGGGGCCGATGCGCGCGCGCAGTCGCCGCGGTGACGAGACGTGACAGACATAAATCAATTGTCAAAACCTCCGACGCACTAATCCCGCGAGAGTAATGGCGCGAGACGAGAGACGTGTGGATGCGCCTCGGTAATTTTAGACAATATAAAATTGAGTGGTCCAGTGTGATTGAACAATTTTACTGAGTTAGGCAAGTGTTTCACATCCGAGATACCAGCTATTGATACTATCTCAGTTACCGTAAAAGAAAACCTTGCATGTCAAGTCATTTAAATGAAACTTAATCAGTCATAGTTATTATCATCATTATTAACAAGATATATTAATAATTATTATTATCAATTATAAATAATAGAGTCTACGACGTCTTGTATAGTTATTTAACGTCAAAAATTTTCTGCATCGATGGTAGATACGGTCCTCCTCTCGGAAATATGTAAACACTTTTACAATGCGCTATATATTGGGATACTTATAAAATTATCTAAAATACAAAAGGCAGATCTGGTAAGGCAGAGACAACTTAGTGGTTTATACCTTTCATTTCGAAGTTCCACACATTGTGAAACAACTTATACGCTTTATAATATATAACTTTCCTTAAGACGCATGATAACGCACATGTCGTTCAGAAAACGCGAAACTTGCACTTAGTCAACGTGGCCAAGTACAATAATACCCTTCAAGATTTTTGTGCGAAGATGTATGTCTAATAACGGTATATTAAATTGATTATTAAAATGTGCTTGTATGCGAAGTCTGACAAATGTGTCCAACGAGACACTCGGCATGTCCACACTAACATATCGGACCGTAGGGTGTCGTATACGCAGCTCTTAATAAGACCAAGTGGCATCCGACATCTACAAAAACTGTCGTTAAACTGTCGCGCGCCACCCACAAGTTGTGACACAACACCAAATTAATTCACGCCACTATCAGCCGTAATTTTATGTGGTAAAAGACGAATGTCGCGTGTTATATTCGGCCCGGTGGTAGAAACTTGCCGGTGGTACAGTTAGGTCGTGGGAGCGTATCGATTAACTTGTACGCGATTAAAGCTTCAAGTGATGTCATGTGTGCAGCGATGTCTGTGACGGGAGTGCCGTGTCGCGGGATACGACCGTGTGACGATTTTGACATGATTGTCTTCATTGGAAATCAATAACTCTAGAAGTTTCTGGAAGTTGAAGAATTTCTGTGAGATGTCAACTAACGACAAAACTATCACGAGCATCGATAAAATATAATTGTATTCAAATTATATCGAAGCATGGCGAATAGAGGACCCGCTTGATGGCAAATAACATCATCGTTTATCTGAACGGTGAATTATATTTGCCACATGGTTAAATATAAATGTGCGCTATCTCTCCCCACATCAACAATGAAGTGTACAATCAAACACAAAACCCAATTAAATTATATCCGCTCCGATAGATAATATTTTAAAACAAAAGCAACCCTTTCACACCGTCATAGCCGCCGGCGAGGCGAGCACGATCGCTTACGTCGCGAATTGAAAGCGATTGCCTTCTTAGCGTTCGTTATTTAAAACATTCTAAATCGTATTTAGTTCTAATATTCAACATTTCTAGTAGATCTTGTACTAATAATACAGAAGACGAAACTTTAAACCAATGTTATTTTCACGTTTTTTTTATTCTATTTTAAAACTTTTTATTCTGTACGTGCTGTTCTTGTTGTATACGGTGATTTAAATGCAAACTTTAAATTCCAGTCTATATTAATTAAATCTGTGTTTAATCTTAAATTAATTTTAGTATATACTTAGATAAGTTTTAGCGCACCGCTTAGTTTAATCTTAGCGTATACTTAGTTTGGTATAAATGTATACTTATATTAATCGAGATACGACAATGGCGTCGATACTGATTCGCGCCTTAGCCCCGGGTCACCTTGTACGCTACTTGTGTGTTTACGTTACTCAGCGTAGGGTAACTATGGTGCGAGGCGCAAGTCATAAGCGATGTCTGCTCTATTCAATTATCTTATCCCCGAACATTAGATACGAAGCGATTGCAATACAGAAAGCATGTGATGTAAGAAACTATAGTATTTTTCGTGCGATTTCCTCTAAATTTGGCTTTTAATGTTTCCTTTACATAATTTAACAGTATCACGAACAATATGTTTATGTAAGTAATACATTGTAATTATAATAATAGTCTAATTAAAAATAATGTTAACGACGAAAAGAATAATATCAGTTTGAGACAAAATTTATGTATTTATAAAAAGTGTATCGGTAATTTGTGATAACCTACATAAAGCACAAATTTTCAATTATCGCGTTCGCGTGTCACTTGATAGCGAAGGCGCGCCCCGGTTTCGTGCACACGTCAGTCAGCGCGCATCAATCACTATTGTCGACGACTGTACAGCTCATGTTACGTCTACAATCGCGTTCTTATACTCATGCACATAAGGTTCAAAATGTCCACGGATTTCCTAGTTTCGGTCGGTCAGGGGTAGGTAGATTTTTCAATCGATTAAGTGCCACAGTGAATTAGTTGGTTATGAATATTGTTTTAAATGGGCGCGGTGCCCGGCTCCGGTTACGCGTTCAGCTCGACTCACGGATTGAGTGCCGAAAAGTATTTCTTTAACCAACGTTCAAGGTCTGAGGTATTTTGTGTGCGCTATTAATCGTGGGTGAATAAAGGGCAAAATCCACAGAGGACCTCATAACTAAAAGTACTTTTACATGATTATGAAAACAGTGGAGTACAAGGATTTTTTGTCAGTGGTAACCACCACCGCGCCGCAGGTGGTCTCGAAATACTAAGTATAATATGTCATTTAAAATGATTAAATTTAACATTAAACAATGAAAGAGTTAATTAGACCATACTTAGTTGCTATTTTAAATAAAGTTATGTTAAAGTTACGTTAAAATGAAATATGAAAAATGTTGAATCCAAGTAACAAAATTTTTTTCACTTATTTTAAGTGTTATTTTCCAACCCCCTGTTCCCATGGAGGGACGTGAACGTAACTGGTGAAACGTGAGAGCGTACGTTTATATTGTAACGTTATTAACGTGATGTTACCTTTACATTTTAACGTTATTCATGCAATTCGCAAAAAAGTAATTACTAACATCGCAATCTACCAACAATCTTTGTCACTCCACCGATGAACATCAAACCTGCCAGTTGTATTCTATAGAAATTATATTTTATACATTCCATAAAAAAAAAATATGATCCCTCTAAAAATAATGACTCGTCACGTGTACAACAAAAACGACGTAAAGCGGAAATGTTTTATGGCCCTCGCCGCGTCAATTGATTGAATCATGGAATTCATTGTCACACAACGAACTCGAATGAAACTTATCGTCACCCGTCACACGAGCTGTGCGCGGAGGTACGAGACCTACGGGACGCCGTGAACAATAATTTGGACAATGATAAATCAATAGCGCGCGAGCGCGATGTGAAACATTCGTTGGAACACGTGGTTAGTGTATTTTTTTTTTGTATTTGGCTTGTCGTTGGTCGTGTTGGTTGCAAGTGCGACTGCCGATCGGGAGGTCCCGGGTTCTATTCCCGGGTTGAACACTACAGAAATTTTCTAATTTAGATTTTCTAGTAGTGGTTCGGAGTCTGGATGTGTGCCCGATGCATGGCAATAAGCACACCACCTATTCCATAGTGCGACGTAAAGGTAACTGGTGAATCGTGGGAATGTTCTGCATTCCTCTGCCTACCTCTTCGGGGATTACAGGCGTGAAG
>DWEI01003489.1:0-12785 GCA_018245875.1 Mysoria ambigua | reverse complement strand
AACCGGTGAATCGTGGGAATGTTCTGCATTCCTCTGCCTACCCCTTCGGGGATTACAGGCGTGAAGTTACGTATAATATAATATGGATTATAAAATAATTTTATTCGCTAAATATCAACATTTTCTTAATGTGTAATGCCTTTTTATTTTACCTCTTCACTGTCGCGTTGTTGGAGTGGTTGCTGCGGCCACTGATCGAGAGATCCTGAAACCGATCCTCGAGTCCTGTACTTGTTAGTTTTTCTGAACTAAAACTGCCAGTAGTGGCGCAGAGGTTGATTCCCTATTCCATGACGGAATTCACAACATTAACGGTGAACCATGAAAACATCGTACACGCCGACCTCTTCGGTGACTAGCAGGGGAAAAAATCTTGCTATTTAAAATTACGTTAGGACTACTATTTTATATGTATATCTACATATGAAGAGGAACTATATGTATATATATGAATTATCTCACACCGATATTCACTACTTAATTACAGAGTGTGCAAGTGGGAAAATGTTAAAATACTATTGAGGATTTCCTTTGTTACATAAGTATGTTGTACAGATACGTACATTGTTTAGATTATATCAAAAATGCAAAACCAACTTCCGAGCGAAACGCTCGTGCGCATTTACAATTAACTAACTGCACTACACTCGACTTTTACATTGCACTTACTGCTTGCGTTCAGTGTTCGCTCACACAGTACCTATGTACCGCTAAACAACATTAAGATGTTAAAATGCAGCGATGTGGAATGTGCGATGCGCCGTCTTCAGACTGAACCAAGCTAATTTTATCGCTGATCTAGGCATATAAATAACTCTATATTAATATATTCAATATTAATTATAATTATATATTTGTTCCTTGTTATTTGCTCACTTATTAAAATTGGAAGTTGTTTTTACAAAATGTAAGCAAATCATAATTTACAAAAATAAATTCATGTAAATGACGATGCGAGAAGCTGTGCTCTGAAATCCCCAACCGGCATGCCTAGCGTGGTGTATGTGGCTGTAACCCTCAGAGGAAACCTATGCCCAGCAGTAAGCTGCAATAGGCTGATGATAATAATAAATCAAAACCAGCCAATAACATACATTATTATAATTACTACGCAATTAATCTCCATTTTGGATATACGGATATAAGTTTTAAATTATAAATTGTACATTATAAAGCAATACCAACACTAATTGTCTTTCCATGCTGATATCATGTAAATTTACTGTGAACATATAATGGTTCACAATAAATTGAAAGAACATTTCCAGCTGTGTTTCTTAATTGTCCTCATTATTCAGTCTTAAATATTGACAAGTGTAACGTGTTACAGGCCTAACTATATGAGAGATCGCATTTAAAACACCCCCTCGATTAATGGGTGTGAACAATAATGTCCAATATTAACCACATCGAGAACTTTTACTTTAAGGAAAAATGTGTAATTAATAAAATTTTCGCTCTGCGTAACCTACACTCTCACTGCAATTCTCGCTCATTAGCGACTGTAAATTGCTTACTGTGCAAAAAATTCTGCTAAAACACAATTTTCGTAACTCGTTACCGTCGACCTCTTTGCCTCGTAAATTACAATTTTCGTAGTACGTAATAATGAAGTCATCTGCGCTCATGAGTTTCGTAATGATAATATTTTTTTATATAGTTAATATTTATTCGGTTTTAAAATTCTGTAATGAGAGCAGTATTCAATAGATTTATTGTCAATATTCTGATGGATAGGTCCATCAGAATTAAATTTATTCATTAGAACGGTAAACATTTAATTTAATAAAGGAATAAAATGCATTTGATCTCAAATATTTTTGTAAAAAAGCAGCTTTATGTTTAGAAGTTTTGCACGTTATTATAAAAAATATGTGTTTTAGGTATTTCAAAAAGTTTTAAATGGCCCTTTGCTAGTGGAAAAAAATCCGTATATTATTTACCTCAATCAAGCTGGCCATAATAAATCGAAATTCATTAAACAAATCAGATACCTTAGCGAAGGAGGCCGAAAGAAAACTTCCGTCTGTGATAAGTGCTTATCAATGTATTTTTAGCACAGCTCATTTCCCAAGCCCTACCTATGTTGCTGATAACATCCCCCGACTAGCATTAAACCATCACCGGGTTACAAAAGTTTGAAATAGTTTAAAAGTACCTATAAAAAGACTTGAGGAACTACAGTATGAAAATTCAATGCACTAGCGTGTAATAAAACGAATAATTCATACAGAGTCCCCATGGACGAAGCCCTTATTCAATTCTCTATCACACTACTTGAAACCATTAAATTATTCAAGTATTTTACACAACATTAATGACAATTGTTTATAATTAGTTGTCTTTTAAAAGCAAAACGCGACTATTCTGATCGAAATTCATTTTCAAGGTCAACGTCAACTACATATGTATATGGCCTCTAACAATACTTATATCAATCTATTCTTGTTACACATGAGTTAAATATAGCAGAACTTTTACATTTGAATACTAAAATCAGCGAACAGGGCGACGAACCATGGAATGGTATGGAAGTCCAAAAAGCGGTCGATCAACACCAAATCATAAACAAAAGTGACTTATTACGATCACTGGATCAAAAATGCGGCCGGACGGGCCCGATCGACCGGCGGCCACTGCGGTCTAATCGACCACGGTGGCGTGTCACACGTCGCGTGACCGCCGTGCGTGCCGGCCCGTGCTTTGTTTGTGATTCTTAAAAAAACTTATTAAAACCACAACTAATGTAAAGCCCAACTGCGGGCTGAAGGCAAGCGCGCGATATTTTATTCCGTACGTCCTGCCAAAGTGGTGGCGAGAGTTCAAGTTCCTAAATCACAATATGTTCAACTATTATTCTTTTATGTGGCAAGTTCAAATTGCTTACATGAATGTTTTACCTCATTGTGTTCTATCCATCTCTTCTCGTGAATATAAAAAAACGAGCTGTATAAAAATACTACGATTTCTGTCACTTCGGAAGTCCGTTATATTCTTCCTACGCTATATACTAGAATACAATGTAAGTACGTATTTCTTAGTAACGGCACAAATATCAGTATGAAAATTACAACAATATACCATATACAGAGAGGAAAGCAAAGAAGAAATAAATACAACTACAAAGTAATATAGCAAAAAAGTTTCACAGGTGACATATTTAGCCGGCATTCAACAGCTTCCAACTCTTAGACTTGAATACTTACACGCTTCCAAATATAACTAAAATTTTTATTACCTTTAATAACTTCAGTGAAAAACAATTATTCCGTCATAGCCTGGTTTTTGATATAATAAGCAGTAATTTCTGGTAAGCAGACACTTCAGATCTTTTAAGATTCGGTACACTATAAGTGACAAATAATAATAATCGTCAACATCAGCAGCATATCTCTGTCCACTGCTAGACATAGGCTTCTGTCGTATTGCGTATAACTCTCTCCACCTAGCCGGAGGGCGTCCTACACTACGTTAGCCATGACGTGGTCTTCAGAACACGTCTATTCCAGCAGTTACCGGTCCTGCGACACATATGACCAGCCCACTACCACTTAAGCTTGCAGAATCACTGGGCTATGTCTACAACTTTAGTTCTGTCGAAGTGCCTCGTTTTTTTCTGACGAATTATAAATATCATTATTTAATAAAATAAATAAATAAATAATAAATATCTTAGAATACTTCGACACATGGCCATAAGCGTCAAGAGAGCTTGATAAACTACATATATGCATAGAAATATACTTAAACAGATATTTTTTTACACCCAGATACAGAACAAATACTTGTGCTCATCACACAAATATTTATTTATTAACGGTCAGGTTCACTAACCTCTGCACCAACGGGCCAGTCAAAACTTATTCAATTAGAACAATCAGTCAATAAACCGTACGAAATTATTATCTATAAATATAATAAATTACCAAGCAAACGGCACTATCGCTATCAAGTAAACGTGTCAATTTATCAATACAATATATATGGCCCTGTACACCACAAACATCGGCTTGATTTATCAGTACCAACAATCGTAGCATATTGATGTTTGCTCACAAGATGTGCATGTGTGCGTAATCCTCTTGTTGGCATTGTATATGCATTGCTCGAAACGATGACTTCCATGTTTCACCAGTGTCGTTTACGACCCATAGTCTAGGTGGGAAGCCTATTGCCATACACCGGGCACAAATCTGGACTTCGAGCACCTTCTACAAATTTTAAGTAGGAATTGTAGTTATAAATATCTAATAGTACCCGAACCGGTATCTGAACCTGGGACTTTTCGATAAGCAGTCACGCTTGCAACGAGGCAGTCTCTCATTTAGCTAATCAATTAAATAATGTTAAATACTTGGTTGATACTTGGTGGCAGGTCGCGGTGTTGCGGTAACGACAATTAGTACGAACAAGTTGTTGCTATATAATTTATAACTTGTTGCAACTGTTAAAAGGCAAAAATTTATAATACACAAATCTTGCTTGCGGCTATTACCAAATAATATTGTCACGAACAACAAATTCACTTCCCTCTGATTTCATGTAATATGTTTGCCACAGGCAAGGAAGGAACTTTCGTGTGTCAGCGGCCATTTTGTCCCAAGTTGTACAGGAAGGGTCCGCTTTAACAAGTTAAATACTCTAAGTTGGAGGTGCTTTCGCGTTAAAATGTCTGAACGTTCTCCGCGTACATTCCTGATATTATTATTTATCCAAATATGCTGAAAAAGAAATTGTTAGGAGTCATAACGCTGAACTGTACTCGTATTTTTATTTATTATAAAATGCAATAAAAATAATTATTGTACGATTAAACATAATAGAAAAAAATAATAAAAATATATCTTAATAAATGATTATATTAATCTTTGCTTCGATCGCCACTCGATCGGCTGAATCCCATGAAAGAGAATGAAGGTCTTGAATTAGTTGGGTTATCCAGAAAAACTTGCGCGAATGAAGTCCGGTATATAATCTGAACATGTCTATAATTACGAATATATTAATTACAGATATTCTTGTTCGAAAAATATTCATTACAGATATTCATAATTATTTAAGTTACTGACACATTAGATTTATAATACAACAAGTATAAAATAAAAAGTATGTTGATACCTTTGTGAACATTTACAAAATTTTCGTCTTGTGCAAGTTGAAAAAGAAATTTTAACTATTTTGCATTAAATATAATGCGATTTACTGTAAAATTAACGATGTAGAAATGTATAAAACTAACGGCAGAAATGTGTAAGTTCCATAAACATACCCTTGCACAATTAATTTATATATCAAAGGTGAGCCCACAAAAATTTGTTTAGTGAGTCAGATTTCTTATATTTTAAGAGATAATACATTCCAAATACTTCATGAAGTGGTATGAAATGTTAATGAAACGCTCAAGGTAAATGTTTAACAATATTTAACAATATTGCATCTACTCGTATTAACCGAAACTATGTGGGAGTCAACTATATTTAGCTTTCAACGTTTACGTCACAGTATTGGGTACTGTATGGTATCGTACAAAAGTTTTTTTTTTTATTTGTCATATATTATTCATTGTCGATATTCGTCAAGTATTACTTGTCTTGTAATCGCAAAGTTCACGTTAACTTAACGATAATAATAGACTTCGAGCACAATTAAGAGAATACTAAATTTGCGAACTGTCATATTTTACTTCGTCCAAATTTGCCGCCATTAAATATTAGGCCTGGTGATAAGTTTCTTTTTGTATTTGACCAAATATTAAATATCAAAACATCATCATATTGATTGCATAATGTTTTTATAACCTTCGCCGTTTTACAGATCGTGACTTGTTGTGTGGTACAAAAATATTGAAGTTAACTAAAGGTGTAATGCCCATGTGAATTATAAATTACAAAAGCATATGTTTTTATAGTTATCCTTCACTTTTAACTACAAAGTATTCTATAAAATATTATTTGTTAGAAAATTACTTGAATGATTGAATACTATGAAAAGGTTTTCGTACAAACAGTAACAAACTTTATATAGCATATGTACATACTGCATTTTGTTGAATGAAAGCTGTCGCTATTAAACGATTACCCTTTTACTGAATGGATGATAAGAAATGATTCTATCACAAATAACCTCGACCAAACGTCGGAAACTACAGTATGAAAGATTAAATCATGAAACTTTCTTTCTACACCAACGAGTTCATATCAAAACACAATAACTTTTGTAACAGCAAAGCTTTTTTATGTGCAGTGAAATACACTATTTAGCAATTCACAAAATAGGGTTTATAAAGTGCCTTCGTAGATCTCAAATCACAGTTACCGAGCTTCGAGTAACCCGATAACATTAATAGAGTAAGGTATATAATTTAGTAAATATGAGGTATTTTTAAAAATAATGCTCATTTTGTGCAACGAAAAAAGGTTGACATTTATTTCACTGGCAAGCATTATTTTCTTGAGGTGCTTTTCTGACTAGGAAAGGTATGCGTACGTCAACATCGAATAATTCGGTCGAGAACTTTCGTTTAAATATCTGGTGAGGCGAAAAAGCTCGTCAGCGCTCAGGGTTCTTCTCTACTATCAGATAATTCGCTACCAAGATTTCACCCCGTGACCATAACCTTGTGATGTCGATTTCTTTAGAAGTAGCAATCGGCGACAAGGTGGCCTATTGTTCGCATTGTGTAGATATTCATACTTCTCATGTACTATAAGTACATATTGAAGAGTTATATGTTTATGTATCTTTTTTATTGTATGAATTTTCCTTTTACCTTGATGTTTTTTAAAAGATACGTAACATCACGCCTGTAATCCCCGAAGAGGTAAGAAGATTATTTTCAGGTTTGTTATTTAAAATTTTTTTACGTCCCACTATGGAACAGGTGATGAACCTATTGCACCTATCTGGCACATATCCAGACTTCAAGCCACCACTAAAAATCCAAATTAGAAAGATATAATTTTAAAAGATAATTTTTGTTATACATACACCTTGGCCGCCTTGATAGTTGAGTAAATAAAATAGGTTCTGCTCTACTATATACAAAATAGTTTGACCCACGTATGTTTGCATTGCAAGCGGTTGGACCACATGAAGAAGAACCTCGTATACATAGCTTGGAAACAGTCGGACCATCCAGAAATTAAATATCTTTCACTGAGGTGATTTCATTCCTAAATACGAATAAAAATGAGGGTCCCACATTATTTTTCTTCACTAAACAAAACGTAAGCGGAAAGGCAATTTTTTTTCGTAATTAGTAATTCATTCTACTGGAAGCTTCTCATTTTGAGAAGATGCCTGTTTTCAAACGGGCAAATATAACAAAATATCACGCCTGTATATCCCTCTAGGGATAAGCAAAGAAATGTACAGTCCCACCATTCACCAGTGATTTTATACGTCCTATCGTGGAATTTGCACTACACTGGGCGCAAATCGAGACTCCGATGTAGACAATAAAAAACAATTTTTCATGTCATTTTAACATCGGGATTTCATACTTTTATACTTAATTCTCAGGTAATTGTTTCCTAATTTAATATCATTTAAATATAACACGTTTGCGTTTAAGTAATATAAGACAGTTGTATGTAAGGCTTTCGTATATTTGAGATATTAGCTATCGTTAGATATTTGTTTTATTACTATTTCAACTTCTATATTAAAATAATATGTTTAATCAAATTAAATATTTAATGCATGTTGTTCCAACTTCCTAATATACTTTGTTCCAGTACACTAAAGCACTGTATACAAAGGAAATACAAACGTAAGCTTAATATAAAAGAATGTAAACTGCGCAAATGAATTTCTTTAATTACACTTCATTAAAAATTTATACAATTTGGTGAGTGGTTTGAACATTCCCGTTAAAGTAGTTCAATACCATATTGAACCAAGACTGGACGGTCGACAGCACGCCAGGTTCGAGCGCGTTCACACTGACTTGGACAACCCCATCGTTGAATATTTCGCCGGTGGGGGGCTGGGGGGCCGGTACGGGGAGAACCTCAGCAGGAATCTGGTCGACTTCAGGTGTAGGAAGCTCGGATACTACAACTAATTCAGGCTCTACTACCTCAGGTGCGATAAGTTCTGGTACCACTATAGGCGTAGGCACGACCACTGGCTCAGTTTCCACTTCAGGTGCAACAGGATCGGGCAAAACAATAGGCGCCGGAACCACCACTTCTGGTAAAACATTCTCGGGTACAATCACAAGTTCAGGAGATATGTCGGGTAATGCTGGAGCTGGCAGCTCGACTGGCTCTGGGATAATCTCAACTGGACTGGGCTCGAGGGCGGCGATCTCAGCAATGCCTTGAGCAGTGAGTGGGTGGAGCAGATCGCTGGATGCAACAACTTGTCCGTTAACGTGATCCTTTACCTTAATGCTAAGTACGTCTCCCAATTCTAAAGGTTCGCCTTCGGCGACTCCATTGACGATGAACTCAACTGCATCACCAGTGTCTTCCTCCAAGGGAGCCGGCGCGGCGCACGCCGTGGCCACGAACAAAGCTAACAGTAGTACTCTCATTCTTAGTAATCCTGAAAAAATGTTCTTTCCTTAATGCCTTACATATTTTATGTACCTATCCATTCTCAAATAATGTACAATGTCAATATATATAACATATAATGTCAATATATATGTACAATGTCAATATATATAAAATAAGACAGCGCTACCGACAATCACAATTCGATAAATGACGACGACAAGTTAAATATAACAAATGAAAAAACACAGTTGCTTATTAGTTCGTTGAATTTCACAACTAGATTGATATTCGATATCTTATGAAAATATACCGAACTAAGAAAATAATGAGCAAACTGTAACGTCCATGTCGCTGCGTCTTGATTGTTCAATACTTTTGGGAAGTTTAACTTAGGTAATGTTTTTTGTTTAGTAAAATTACTAATGGACTCTGTGATTTGTCGGTAATTGAATGGATTCAAATTTATATTGTAAATTAATTTTTCGCAACAAGGTCTTTATGTAGATTTAAACGACTTTAATTAGAGTTTCTACAATCAGAATGTTCTAGAAATATACATATATTATGTACTTTGCAATATTGCTTTGTAATACTGTACCGTTAGTATATAAATATATTTAAAAAATATATATGTGACAAACAAATGAAAACGAAAATGATTCCAATTCAATCAAATTTAAATTAATCGATACACTAAGTCTTATTTTGTAAATGTCACAAATGCTTCAATAATATTAAATACACTTCCAAACGCTTAGGTACTGTTTTGTATTATATTTCTGGTAGAAGAGCCCACAGTAAATAAACATCAAAGAAAAATAAATAACTAAATCGTACTAAAGAAACAATTTGGAACAACCTCACCTGTGGCACAGATGAATGTATTATGCTAGAATAGTGCACACTTCACAATTGAAATTTTACGTTGAACGTAAGTACTTAAAAACGATAAAGTGCGATAGTTAATTAATTCCACAATAAAAAAATTGACTATAATTTATAGAATAAAAGATAAGCAACTTCCTAGTATAAACAGTCTTCTATATTCTTTCTTTCAACGCTGGCCATGTATGATCCGATAATGGTATTAGAGTCATTAAAGTTTACACTTTTATAACGTTATTGCGCGAGATAATACCGATTAGTCTCTACGTGTTCGGTAGTTCATAGCGCCTAGATTCAAAACGTCCTTCTTATACGTTGATTGTGCACATTAAACATTATCTGATATCACTTTTGTCTATTCTAAAGGAACATTAAATGGATTTCTTGAACATGTAATATATATGTACATTTAATTCGTACACAAACACAAAATTAATACTCATACGAAATTTATTAAACGAAAATGTTTGTCATTAAATATAATATATTGAAAACAACGTAATAACACTATAATGCATGGAACGAACATAATAAGATACCACATAAAAATAGCATAAAAAATTTAGACAATTATTCAAATCGCCTAAATAGCAACTTGCCGAAATATTGCTATTTTAATTACCTTTCAGCAAACTAAAAAATGTAATAAACGGTTAATTCAAGGTTTTTCCAAAATGTTCCGACCTGTTTTATTCATATGCAGTATTTCATAAACTACTATAAACTACTACCAATACATATTTCGCCCCAATACGGAGTAACCGTTTACGGACTCGGAAATTTCTAGATGCAGAAAAACTAAAAGATAAGTAAATAAACTATCACCGTAAGGTCATAATAATTAAGTACGTACTAGATACTTACTTTCGAAATAGATAATAGTTTAACGAAATACCACCAGCGATAATTGACCTACCTAATGAGCACGATCGATATATAAACTTGTTTAATAAGAATGAGCAAAACGCATTTGCAAACTGGTATCTTCAACTTTTGTGTACATAAAAATAGAAGAAATGTGCACTTAAAATGAAGTTTCCCAAGCTACAGTCTTTTCTTTACTTGGTTATTTTTTTCATTATTTCGCATGGTTTCATTCGCGTGGGTTTCGGAATATTGTTTCCATAAACTTCTCGAATAACAATGTTTATTGTGAACCCGTCAGCGACATTAGCGGAAAGATTGTTGGCGTCTCTGACGTAAAAAAAATATTGGCCTCAATGACGAAAATTGACGAAAGAAAAGGCAAGTAACTATACGAGAAGCAACTGCGTATGATAAATAGTATATTTTATAACACAGAAGTTTTATTATATTCCATTTTGCAGTACTGTTAACGCCATCTGTTGTAGAATTACAACACTTATAAATTTATTAAGCAAAAATATTACCAGAGCACGACTGTTATGTGAATGTCATTTTTGTATAATTAGTGAATATAATGTTATCATTATAAAAAAATATATTGTAAGTAATGGGATAAATTGTGTCCTACATGATCCCATATTTTATATACCAAAAAAATTAAGCGGGCTTTTATTTCAAATCCGTTAAAGGACAAAGATTATGTGTACTTTTTAATCACGAATCATGGAATTCTAGAGCTAACAGTCGAATTGATCAAAGAATTGTAAAAAATATTTTGCAAATATTCGCCTTTCGGTGACGCGATGAGTGGGTCTATATTTATTTGACCTGAATAACTAATATAATAAAATAAAATTTATAATAAAAACGTATATACAATTCATAACATAATCATAATATAATACGTATACACAAGTCTATTTCCAATAAAGTTTCGTGACTATAACGTTCAATCCACATTTGATTATGCTAATCTATCTATAAAATGTGATAACATTTATTTGCTATGGAGAAGTAAATATTTTGACAACGTATAATTTAAACAATAATTTTGTCACGTGACAACAAACGTAACACATCCAGCTATGTACGTTTAACGTACCCATAAAAACATAAACCATAAAGCTAATCCAAATTATATTATAATCGTTCGAATCGAATCCACGTGCGAGTATTATGGGCCTACGATCGCTGGAAAAATATTAACTTCAACTTATCTTTGCTAATTATATTTGTTATCGGCGTGCGTGTATCAAGAAAGTGATTAATATTGACGTAACACGTTATGATTGTAATTGATATTTGACACTCACTACTCTCTACCTATCATGTAAGGGACACAGCTGGCGACGTAACAATCATAATATTCCCTTCAAAAATGCGGAAAACGGACATTTGCACCATGTGTTATCGTTCAAGCGGATTTCCATCCTTTGACAAACACGACAAGCAGAACAACTTTATTTATTGTGATATTCATTAATGATCTAATCAGCCATATCTTTATCGAAGTATACATATAGGAGTGGCATAATACACCAATTTTATTCCATAGGATGATTAAAATGTAACCACCACCTAATCGCTGTGTTGCCAACGTTCTACACATTACCCCTAAATAGGGGAACGGACCTTTAACGTCTAAAAGGAAACTAAAGGAATTAACTGAATCTTATATTGTTTATTAAAAATACTTAATTTTATTTGCTCAGGATTTAAAGACTACTAATATACGCTATATCTGTTTGATACACTATTTTATTAAGTAGCATATTGAACGTACCTACTTTTTAAAGTAAATGGCCTTAAAGAGCAGTACGAATTTTCAATAAGTAGCAACCATTGAAAAATGATACGCAATAATTTTTTTTACGCATTTATTACTATCGCGTCATAATTATATAAAGATAAACGTAGTAAATAAATATTATAGAATTATAAAATGGTACTTGCATGAACAATAAACACTTAAGTGTAAGTCATAAAATGTACTAGCACTGCTTCATGCCAGTCACTTGTTAGGAGTGACAAACACGAACACCGGCTTGAACTTAGGATCCCATGTGCCATCGTTCTTGGACTGAGGGGTTAGGTCGCCACTCTTGTGGGTGTCGGAAATCTTCACAAAGATATCGCGGAACTTCTTCTCGGTAGAGTCGCTATCCTTGGCCGAGTCCACGTCTTCAATGGTGGTGTCCAATGGGAGCACGGTCTTCCCGGTGGTGTAGGGAGTCTCCTTGCCGTATTGGAGATCCATGAAGTCATTTAGAACACCTTCGAGAACCTTCTTAACGCTTCCCGTGTGGGTGGGATCTTCGATACCCTTGGAGATTTCGTTGACGGTAACTGTGGGGACGGCAGACATTTTGAGAGCTCTGAAAATGTAATGAAAATTTAAGTGATGGTGTTGGCGGATCAAAAACATTAAAAGACTGACTGCCTCGTTGGTCGAGTTGGTTGCAGATGCGACTGCCGATCGAGAGGTCCCGGGTTCGATTCCCGGGTCGAACACTACAAAATTTTCTAATT
>DWEI01003488.1:0-12785 GCA_018245875.1 Mysoria ambigua | reverse complement strand
CCTCCACATCTGTAAAGCACAATATTTCTCCTCAACTCGATATTCAGCGGTAAATGTGAAGCGTAACTTCGTTAAAACTTGATCGACGCAAAATTGATGATAAAATCAATTTATCAAATTTGAAAATTTGTAAATAAACTTTGTGTTTCAATGGTATTAGCTCTAGAGATGGCACTATATTGGTAAAGAAAAACGATGAATACTATTTTTTTATTATGATCGTAAGCACGATATCTTTATCGAAGCTATGTGGTCGTTCCTATACACATTCCTACACACACCAGACGACAATAGTGAGAATGGGGTGCTACGTGTAATTTTCATATGTTAATACTTTGTATAGATTTTATTTCACCGATTTACTTCTATACATAAAAATAATAGTTGATATAAAGAAGTTGCACATGGGCCTTACTTTCAAGTACCCCGCTGGTGTCTGGTACGACCAAACTACAACTCACAGTTGCGAAATGAACTCCTAGCTTTATGTCGCTCTGGTGGTCTGGTTTTGTCGAGAGAATTCTAATTAAATACGTACCGTTTAAAAATGCGTATTATTATTTGGAAGGATCTCGTATAGACCCGAAATCAGTCTAGAAAAAAGCTGTTACACGTATGTTTTAAATCGCTACACGTAATTATGTGTATAAATATCCATGAAACATTGAACATAGGGATTTCACGAGCAGCTCAAGTGGAACCCACGTGGTAGCCGGTGTAGCAGAGCCCGCACAGCAGCAGCACGACCAGCGCTATGAAGATCTTGTCGGTGTCGTCCTCCTCGGCGTCGGGCTGCTGCTGGCGCGTGGGGTACGGCAGCCGCGAGGGCGGGTCCTCCACCCACGTCTTGTCCACGCTCTGCGGGCCACGAGTGGGCGGCGAGTGAGACCGGCTGTCATAGATTTTGTTTAAATATTCTTTAAAACTATTCTACGAACATCACGATTTTTTTGACGATTACTAATTCTTTGATAAAGTGTTCTCTGCTCACCAGAAAATGTGTACCTTTCGTGTTTCTACTCAAATCAGTTGCAGATCGTTTTTGATCCTCGAACATCTAATTGGATCTCCGTTTGTTAGCGACGAAACATTCTCTTCCAGGGAGTCCTAACAGGACAGAAGGCAGGGTATGGAGGTAGACGGCGTACGATGAGCGCGGAGGCGTTGTGCGCGGCGGCGGGCGCGCGCGGCCACGCCTCGTCGAAGTCGGCGGAGCACTGCGCGCTGCGCACGCCGCGCGCGTTCACCGCGCTCACGGCCTCGGCGCCGGGCCGCGTGAACAGCATGTACTCCTCCAGCGGCTTCGTCGAGTGCCGGTTCAGCTCCACCAGCACGTCTGCAACACGCACGCCGCCTCACTGCGGGCCCTCCGTCTGCCCTCAGCCGCCCTCCACCCTCCGCCTTCCGAAATCTTAGATCCTAAAGGCTCAGTACGTTATAGCGAACGCTGCCTAAAACATTTCATACTCACTGGAAAGGCATCCGTTATATCCCTTGTAGATCTTTAGTCTAGGGTCTGTCGTATTTACGCCTCCTATCTGGACCTCGTTGGCTCCGACGTCGAACACCTCCCAGAGCCCTTGCGGAGGCAACTTCTCGAGGGGGACCTCTATTCTATCGATCAGGAGGATAGCTTCGTCGCCGACCCTCGTGTAGTACACGCTGTGACGAGCCCCTTAAATTCAGAATTACACGACATAAAACGACTTAATTACATCATTCTATCACTCTTTCTCTCTTTATTCTGTTTTATTCTATTATCATTAAAACTAAATTATTTTTTTCTAATAAATACAACGTTTGAAATGCTAAAGTTTAAAAAATGATGCATACTCGTATGTATTGCCATTGAATTCATACCGTTTAAAAAATTTCTGTTCTTGACTTCGGCTCCGTACGCCTCGTCCTCGCGATCCTCCTCGAACTTTAGGTAGCCGTCTTGAGTTATGGCAACCAGTAGGTAGTAACTCCGTCTACGAAATTCAAATTTAATTTCAGTTCGAGCGACAACACCGACCCAAACCTACGTAGTCGGCATGTGTCGACCAGAGACACTGCGGAGCTCGGCGGCCGTAACCAAACTGCCGAATACACGAAATAAGCTTCTAGCCGTAACCGTAGCCGAATCTGATACAAAAGTTTCAAATAGTTTCGGATAGGGGCAGAGACTTAGCTGACAGATTAGAATACCAAATGAAATAAAGTTTTATCATAAACAATTTATATTTCACTTTCACAATTTCTCCAAAATTTTATATCAGTAATTGCAACTATCCAAAACTAACAGACAATCCGAACTCATTTTAAATCTACAATCGAATCCAGAATTCATACATCGACCGAAGAATCAAAACGGACCTGAAGACCGAATAAATCAAGATGAACAAAAATTTGAAAAATGAAAATAGAACATGTATTACTTGTTTTCAGTTTGGACCAAGAGGAGGACGGTGTTCTTTTGTCGCAGGTCGTTGCTGGAGAACGCCAATTTAATCTTAACCTGCAAATACACATCAATAATTTGTAGTTTCATGTTATTACGTGTTCTTATGAATCTCATTAGTTTTTTACGTAGTCTGCTACATAAACTAAATTAATGGGATTTCGTTCATTGTTTGGAACGAAATCCCATTAAAGATTTAACGTCACGTTAAACAAAAATTTATTCGCTATCTCCAGACGCACTTCTCTCTCAAAAGGCGAGGGCCGTCCGAGACGGCCCGCGGCGCCAGCGTGGACTCACGCGCGTGACGGGCCCGGCCAGCGCGAAGCGGCGCTGCAGGATGCTCTCGCCCGTGAAGTCGGCGCCCTTCTCGTCCATGCAGTACTCGCCGAAGTAGCTGGTGAGCTCGCACTGGCAGCTGCTCTCCTGGCGCGCGAAGTCCTCGGTGCACTGGCCGCCGTTCTTGCAGGGCTCGGAGTCGCAGCGCATGTCGCACGCCGGCAGCACGCCGCTCAGGTCTGCGGCACACGCGGCCTCAGCTCCGAGCGCTCTCCGCTCCTCAATACCTCTGGCACGCTATTCCACAGTGTAAAAAGTTTTTCTTTTCGTGTTCAACTGTGACTCGTCATCAGGCAGAAAGGCATTTTAGCATGCATTTGTATTTCGCTTACGATATTCTTCAAAGATATGCAAAGAAGGATTAACCTATAACTTGATTGATATTCGTGACTAGAATATTTCGGCTATATGTTAGAGTTATATACATATTTACCTTGATCTGTATTTTCCTGAGCTTTCCTAGACAAATCAACGACATGATCGGCTATCTTAAATCCTCTTACGCATCCTACGTATCCTCCTTGCTTCAAGCTGCTAGCCCTCGCGGCTAGATGCAAGGAGTACGAGTCGAAGCCACCGAGGTTCATTTGGAAGTAGTCCATCGGAGGCGCCGGGGGTCTTTGTGGGCGAATCACCTCTGGAGATATCAATTACTGTTATTCTTTTAATACTTAAGTAAATGTTCTATAGTAACTAATCGTTGGTTTCGTTTAAGGCTATAACTGCAAACGCACCTATATAGAGAATGTGCAAAAGCTTATAGAGATAATATGTAGGTATATGTATTTTTAAAATACTTAAAGAAGTTCAAAGTAAGCTTTTAAATATTCTATGCGAAATTATTAATGTCTTACAAGGACAACAACATTCAAATTTTATTTAAGTACACAACACAACATAATAAGTACACAACATATTTCGAAGAAACGGTAATTCGTTAACATTCTAATCAAATACCGGTAGCTCTGGTAGCAAATTAAAATATCTGAAAATGGAAAGCAAATAAAACTTTAATTAATCAATTACCCAGCTCTGGATTGACCCACGGCTTGTTGGTGTAGTTGCGCAGCAGCCGCGCCGCCTTGTCGACGGTGGCGTTCCGGTCGTTGACGTGCAAGGTGGTCGCGTTCGCCGACCGTATGATGGCGATCTGGACGCTCTCCCCTTTGTTTATGTTCTCGTGCGTCACATTCATCTGTACGATTTCGTCCTCACGATTGAACAGGTAGATAATTTCCGTTCCGTTGTGTATGAAGAGGTGTATGAAATTGTTGAGGTTGTCGTTCGCGTACAGCACGAGCGCGTCGCCGTCGTACGTCCGCAGGTTCATCAGCACGTTCTCCGTCATCATCAGCTTCAGTCTCGCCTTCTCCGCGTCCGTTGCGTTGTTCGCTAAGTAATTTTTCTTCAGATACGCCTCTCTCGTTTGGAATGTCAGTGCTTTTTCATTGATATCTGCAACGAGGACACCGTGTACGAACAATTCTTAATTCATCGAAGGCGGGAAGCAATATCGTGAGTTATTTGATATTTGTCGCTAATAATTTGCGTGATTCGAATTAAGAAACGGAAATTTTAATGTGTCTGTTTAGCAAAAAAAAAACTTCAATAAATGTTCTACTTCTTTTAAAAGGGCAATTCATTTCCTAAGCCACTTTTTCTAAACCTACTGCGTGCTTAGACCCCGTTTCTAAATTTAACGCTTTGTTATGTAAATTATAATTGCAAGTGTACGTACAATCCATTCTGCAAGTAAAATACTTTTAAAGATTTATCGCGTCGGCAGTTTGAAGTTTATTTCTGCGCTCTATTTTACTTTGTCGCACTTAATTTATTTGTCGCATTCGTTTCTGTGGGTAATTATTTAAGTAAAACCACACGTGTTAGTAAAATGAATTTATGATTACTGTGTTATTATATAACTGGTTTTAGTGTAGTGCAAAGTACTGTGTAGACCTTGAACTTAAAGAAAACGTCATATTTAATGAAAATGTTATTTTGGTGAATTAACGCGACGATTGACATAAAGCATACAATGAAAAAAAATAGGATCAGTGCGTACTTTCCTCACAATGGACGCCCAGATGCGCCCACGGGTTTTTACAAATACACTCGTAAGTGGACCAAAGTTCTTTGCAGGTGGCTTTGTTCTGGCACGGGTTGGGCACGCAGGACGGCTTGCAGTCCTTGATAATTTCGGACAGATGTACGGACATGTAGCTGTATATGTCGAGGATCTCCCCGTTCACGACCAACCCTCTGAAACATCCTATTAAGCCCTGGTTCACCGCTGACTTTTTCAAATGTTCCCTGAAATTGAACGTACGAAATAAAATTATCACTGTAAAAGCTGCTTCGTATTTTCAGAGCAATGATTGTATGAATTGAATTTATCGAATTTATTTTTTATTGAATGTAATCTTAGAATGGTTAACAATTTATTGCCTAATTTTTTCAAACTTTCATTTCAATTTATGATCATAATATTAATATTAGGCAATATTAAAACTAAATTTGTAGAAAGCAAATTGAAAACACATTCTACATAACATTTCTTAATAGTAAGAAGAGAAAATGCTAGAGCCGACTCATACGGAAACGAGTCAAACCTTGACCAAGACAGAGACTATGGTAGAAATAAGAAAGCACTAGAAGGAAATAGAGAATGAGACAACAAGAGGGAGAGAAACTGGACATACGCGGTGGCCCCGCCAATGAACATGGAGCCCTCGAAGGGCCCGAACTCCTCCTCCTGCAGCAGGTTCAGCATCTGGTACTCGGTGTTGAGCATGAAGCGCACGTGGTAGAAGTTGTAGTCGATCCAGATCTTGTGCCACTCGCCGCCGTTCAGCTTGCGCTTGGAGTTGATGACCAGCTTCCTCGTGGTGCCCGTGTTCAGCGTGAAGTTAAACGTCAGCTCGTGTTCTGTGTTTTGTTTTTGATTTGTTTGTAAGGTTCTCGTGGCTAGCGATTTAGGGCGTCGGCCTGGCTCAGGTCGGTTGCGCTCATATCATTTAAAGTTGTGTAAGTTATACCAAGTTCATGAGTGGTTTATGACAAGATCCCATGATGAATTGTATTTCGTGATTATAATTAAAAATACATTTGATATACATATATGAAATGTGTTTCTAGATCTATCAAACATCACACTTGTAACGATTGCACGATTTTTGATTGTTATAGTAAATTTATTTCACGTTTTTAAGTCGTTTCATTTATTCATCCTTTAAGTTTTATAACGTTTCGTTGGATATAGTACGATCCCTCTACGTTCAAAATTTGGCTTTACATATATTTTAAAAGCTAGCTTTCGTATCGCATTCGCGGTTATCGTGAATAAGATCGCAAATCCAGCGACGAGATATTTTTTGTTTGTGGCTCTTGACACCGTTTGACGGGATCAACGAAATAAACTGCTTGTATTCTACATATTTTATGTAAAAATTACACGTTGTTTTCTGCAGAAACTGCATACATGTATTGCACGCTGCAAATACTTTGGTACTTGAATAAAACCAAAGCCAAAGATTAATTCAAGAGGAATTTCGCGAATAAATCCATGTGTATTTAAACGGATTTCGTATTATTTCATAAACGTATTTTTCAAGTATGACGACTCATCAGAGAGAGGTCGGCGCGCTCACCGCTGGTCAAGGCGACCATGAAGGACGGGTAGTTGGGGCGGATGGGCGGCTGGAACAGCAGGATGGCGCTGGTGCCGGTGGTGCGGAAGCTGAAGGCGATGTCGCCCTTGCGCCAGCCCGGCACCTCGATGTACGACTGCGACGTGGTGAACGTGACCACGTAGCGCTGCGTGTCTGCGGGCGCGCCGCGGTCACTGGCGCCGGCCCCCACCAGCCCCACCCAGGTCGGGCCGAGCTGGGCCGAGCTGGGCCGAGCTGGGCCGAGCTGGGTTAGATTCTTGTAGGGTAAGAAGTGACTTTTGTTGGTGTAAGGTACGGGCTGATTCTTGAACGTGTAGGGTGTGTGCTATGAAAATGTTACTCTTCCGAGGAATCAGTTCGATCTCGGAGATAAGATTAACTATTAGTTCATGGCATGCATTTCTTTCAAAACGCTGGTTTAATGCTATTTGTATAGTATATGACTTATGGGTAAATGTTAACTAACATTTTATCAGAGATGAAATATACCGCAAATTGAGTAACTGATCGTTGCATTGGAGGATACAAGGGGATATGAAAATGCAAGAGTCTATTGGTCTCTCTATTGTCTATTGGTGTATTGGTCTATTGGGATACTCGCTCGTCTCGACGCACTCGAGCGGGCCCAGCGTGATGCGGCCCTGCGCCTCCTCGGGCAGGTCCTTCTGCTGCAGGAAGAACATCTCGGTGATGCCGAGGCTGCGCGGCTCCACGAACGTGCCCTCGTCCGCCAGCCACTTGCGCTCGTTGGCGTCGCAGTGGCACGGCAGCGCCGCGCGCGCGCACGACGCGTTCACGCCGCACGGGCAGTAGCCGCTGCGGGCCACGCGCGCGTCACCGCCCGCCGGCGCGCGGCTGCGGCTCGCCCCCGCGCCGCCGGCGGGGGCGGTCGCCTCTAGTGCTCGGTACGACCGTACTTTTACGACCGGAACAAAATGGTTAAAGAAGCGATTGTTTCGCGGGAGAAATATGTAGCGTTGCCGAGCGATATATGCGTTCTCTGACATCCATACATTCATACATAGTGGATTCATGATAAAATATCAACAGTGCTTCGAGTGTAATGACGTCAACAATTAAGACAACTAAAGCTTCCTGTTTGGTGGACTGGTTGCAAACGCGACTACTGACCGAGATGTCCTTGCTTCGATTTCCGAGTCGATAATTGTATTGAAATTTTCTAATAGCGGCTCAGTGTCTAGATTTGTGCCCTTTATATGGCAACAGGTTCACTTATTCCATGCGACATAAACATAACAGTTAAATCTTGATGGTCCCACACTTGTTAGCCTACTGCTTCGAGGATAACAATTGTGATATTACTACAAAACTTGCAACTTTACTACATGTGAGTGAGATATTCGAAAGAATGCCTTTTGTACGAAATACAAGTATATAAAGAATATTGGCCACACACACTCTCGCAGACAAAAGCCTGCGTGGAGCGGGCGGCTACCGTTTGACGTTGCCCAGGTAGTCCACGGTGTCGTTGGAGGAGGAGATGAACCACGTGGCGCTGTGCAGCTCCAGCGGCGCCACGTTGCAGTCGTACTTGATGTACTGGCGGCAGAACAGCGAGTGCGAGATCAGCTCCTGCAGCATCTCCGCCGTGAACTCGCGGTACTTGATCTTGAAGCTAAAGTCCTGCCCCATCGCCGACCGCACGTCCTGCGACACAATCACACGAAATGTTCAGTTCCAACTCTTTGTCATTATATCATACTTTTGCAACTCTTATACATTTGGGCCAATAGCTAATGAGAAAATATTTAATATTGAACGTTTCAAAGTATTTTTATTATTAAATAGACCTTTCTATATACATATACACATCATCCCCGTATTCCACGAGAAGCCTGAAATATTGCCAAACACTAAACACAAATACAGACTTCTCGCTACCATGAGAAATTTTAACAGAAAATTCTAAAAAAAACCCAATAGCAGCCGTCCCGGGACTTCAACTCGGGACCTCTCGACGAGCAGTCGTACCACAAGCGAGCAACGAGGCGCAGGCAACTCACGACTTGGCTGGGCAGGTTGTGCTCCACGACGGTGGTGGAGGAGTCGGCGTCGTGCTGGAACTCGCACTTGACGTGCGCGGGCGGGAACTTGCCGTTGCCGTCGATGTCGATGAGGTACACGTCGCTGCGCGTGTAGCCCAGCAGCGCCAGCTCCTCGCACGTCTTGCGGAACGTCGCGAAGTGGCAGTTCTCGCCGATGTACCCTGTCGCCGGCGGCGCGTCGTGGTCACGCACGGAACGTGCTCTCATGAGACAGCTTTCGATGAATCACATTGGAATTGGGATTTGCATCATGTTACGGCGTTGATGGTCTAATCGTTTACAATTTAGCCTCCGTTCTGATGGCACTGGATTTGTATCGTGGTGAATAATTTTTCATTCATACACGTTTTAGAGATGAAATATAACTATAACTAACTACAAGTATTTAGCTGCCGAGGTAAAATGTGGTTTAAAAGGTTTTAAAAGGTTCTGGTTCTGAGACCCGTGTTCAACAATTTTATGACTGAATGGTGCATGGTGATATATTGTCACGAAAATTTCTTCCCAAAATTATCTTATCGCAAACCGAAATAGATCGACATTTTCACAAGCTTTTCCGGTGAGTATTTTGAAAAACAGAATTATACGTATATTCTAAAATTATTATTAGTAATTACGCTGTTCGTTCTGTTGATAGAAGTAACTGGTGTTGGGGCTTCAAGTGTAATATTCACAAAGACGCACCGGCACGTCACTAGCACAAACAAGTCACTCGTGACAGAGTTGCCGCTGTGCTGATGAAAACGGTAAATTAGCATCGCCGCGGACCAAACACGATCCAATCTCTGCTATTGACAGCGTGACGTACATAACATTGCTATTAGTATTTCGCCAAATGATGTGTTTGTTAGTTTTAGACAAATTAATTGCGATGTTTAGTTGCATGTGTCCGAGTGCCTGTATTGGGACAGACCGTTTTAAATAATCATTAATCACACGATTGATTGAATAGTGTATTAATTTAATAAACGTCAAAATTAATTTGCACATAGTGAGGCAATTAGGGTTTTCAGATGAAATCGGCATAGAATTTAAGGTAGAAATATGAAGGAATATCACGTCCTAATAAATATTAACCGCGTATAAATATCCTGAGTTGTACATGGGTCTCGCCTCCGAATGAGAAGGGCAAAGGTCGTGGACCAAACCGCTGGTGGGCCGTGGGTCGGCAGGACCCACACGCCCCATGTCACATGACAGGACGCTAACAAGCGTTTTCCTCCGCATGTTTTCCTTTGCCATCTCAACGTAAAATCCAAAATTTAAGTTATCATTGCGGACAGTAAAATATACTTAATTATACAAAAACTGTACACAATATCTTGTAATAATTCACACCCTGAACAATACAGAACCAGAACCATTCACAGAAGTTTTGTATCTAAACATAACGTTTTATATCACAACTCGGGTGGAATTTGAATATACTACTCCCCACTCAACCGCCACCGACTACTTGAGCAACGCTTTGTCTAGTCAGTGAAGGATCTGACCTGGACATATGTATGTATTTTCAGAGACAATCCATTCATATAGGTACATAATGGCAAACTGCTACTTGAATAGAACACATTAATATTCCTATGATTTTTATTACTGATATTTAGTTTCCTTCAGTGGAGACCACGACTTGGTAAGCGTAGGGTACGACGCCACGCAGCTAGGCAGAGTGACGTCATGCGCAACTAGCTGGCGGCAGTCGGGCGCCACGAGCTGAACACCGAGCCCGGGGGCGTGGCCTCGGCGAGGTCCGTCCCCCCCCCCCGCCCCCGCACCGGTGCTGTCGCAGTTGCAGATGACGCGGTCCTCGCGCACGGAGCACACGCCGCCGTGCTCGCACGTGTTGGGCCGCGTGCACGGGTCCACGTAGCGGCAGCCGTCCACGGCCACCTCGCCCACCACCCGCTCTGTGGTTATTACGAACCTGGGATCGTCACCGTGCGTTCAGGGCGGGCTCTCCGACATGCCAGTACGGTCATCGTTGTGGTAGGAAACAAATGTATCGGAATTATTTGTAACAGTTAAATGTTTGCAACACGGTATCATAAAAGAAAGAAATACTTGGACTTATTGTTCCCCAATTTATTACTCTATTGAGCTATTTCGTACATAATTGAGACCTGCTATAGGTCTGACAGATTTTATAAACACCTATTGTATAACTATTAGAGTTGTAATTCGCTCTTTTAGATAGTGCTAGGTACCCTTGTTCCTGCCTTTTCTGACACCAGCATTCACAAGGGCTTTACAAATCTGTTTAGTTGCTCCACTGGTATTAGTCCTTTACAACGATTGTAACTTTTAGACAGCAATAACCAACCACACTCAACAGGCTTATTATACAACGATTTGCAATACGCCGAGATCACGAGAATGAGAATGATTATTAGATAGTCCCCCATTTTGTAATTGTTTTGCGGCTACGCTATTAAAATTCCTGGCAGTTGTACAAGGTGCTGAGCTGAGAGCGAATTCGTGAAAACACTCAAACGTAATCTACTACAGATCGTCCCGTTTAGTTGTTTCCCTGTGATCTTACCTCGGCTCGATGAGTAGTCCGTTGATTTTGATATTTCTCATGCACCCTATGAGTCCCAAGTTGGCTGACTTCAATCCGCTTCCGATGACTATCTTGTCTTGCAATTGGAAATCCAAACCTGTATTGATTAATATTGACAACATTAACTTAACAAAGAAGTGATAATGTTGTATCATCCTTGTTTTATTCTAAAAATATATATTTTTATTGTGTTTTTGACCGCCCAGAACATATGACTGTAGAAAGGGTTAAAAGTATCTATTCAAGTTAATGTTAGAAGAGGGCGATTTTTGTGTATATTACCTACAAACCCCTAGAATTGGAACTAAACAAAACTCAGCGCTATCGTTAATCAGCCAAAAAAGAAACATCTATTATGCTTGAGCATGTAAAATTATTATATTTGAATAATTCATTCGTTTCATATCATCGTTTTCTCCTCAGTACCTACACAATTATTTATCTATGTCGCTTTTTATATCTCTACCTTTTATTGTTATTCGTCATGAAAGCCGGTTTTATTGGAATGCAATAAGCTATTAGAAAATATTGTGATTAGAGTAATAAAAAACCAATAAGGTAAACTTTTTTGTTACGTACGAGTACATTGTGTGTATTTGCGAGGACGTCAATGTGTGCTCACCGAACATTTGCGCGTGCTTGTTGTGGTGGTCGACGGTCAGCTTGATGCGCCCCTTGCGGTAGTCCAGCTCCACCGTGTGCCAGTCGTTGCTGACGTTGAACTTCACTGACTTCAGGACGGTCACGTTCTTGCCCACGTCCGGGACCAGTTCGAACCTGATCTCCTCCTTCACCATTCTCACCTTCAAAATATATGAATCATCATCGTCATTGATAAGGAAATTATTATTTATACTCAAAGCTTGTGTGTAGGTGATGCGTAATTTATTTTGTTCTTATGTATATTTAAATGTGATTTCAATATGCGTAGTGAAGGGGTGGGGATAAAGATGTGATTAATGGCTTTCCATTATTACGCGTTCACACTTTCTGCCAATAGAATTCCCCAGTGTTCATAATACCGTATTTTTACTGAACAGAGCTTGCAATTTATCACCAAGAGAAACATATTTAGCATATAAATTTCATTATGCGATGATATATTAGCAAAGAGAACGTATGCATTGCAATGATCTTTTAAATGCAGGTTTACGTAAACAGCAATATTTTATTATCAAACACCTTGGAGCGAGTAGGTTTCTCGAATGTTCAAAGCGCGCTATTTAAGGAAATCGCTGAAGTCGGGTGGGTATGTTTTATATTACGCGAACTCACCTCCCAATAGCCTTGTCCGGACGCGATCTGGCTGTACGCCAAAACGGCCATATTCTTGGCAGTTTTAAAGTCGAAAATCAAATTGATGCTGTTCGTCTGGTTCAAGGGCCACCAGATGTGCGAGGTCGCGAACGGATACGTTATCGGTATCACCTCCACATCGACCTCCTCGAACAGCGGCTCCAGGACGCCTATGTAATGCACCTTCGGATTGTTCTGCTTCAGCTCGTACAGTATCGACACGTCGTTGTAGTAAACGTACTTCAGATTGCCGGCGAAATTGTTGAAGGATTTCAATCCTTTCATCTTGTGCAAGTCCGGACCGCCGCATATGTAGATTTCCGGGTCGATGCACACGTATCGCGCGTCGCCGGGCACCTCGTACGTCGCGGTCGTGTCGTCCAGGTACACGAGTACGGTTTTCTCTTGTAATA
>DWEI01003487.1:0-12786 GCA_018245875.1 Mysoria ambigua | reverse complement strand
ATCGGCCATCGGTCCTACGACAGATGTGGCCAGCCCATTGCCACTTCAGCTTGCTTATTCTGCGAGCTATGTCCGTTGTTATAATTTAAATTATTATTCTAAACCTATATGACATGAACTCATTATACCAAATATACGAACTTTTACTGCATTCACTTTCATGTTTTACCGATTTGTGATCCACTCTATCTACATAAATGGCCATTATATAGTTTTTAAGCCCAAAAGTTTTCGTTGCGTCCAAAGTGCGTAGGGCGGTTGTAGTTAATGTTAAAATGCCTTCCCCAATAACACAACCCCGTGTTGTTTGCGCCGGTACAACACTTAAAACGACAATAAAGGAACGAAGGGTTAATGTAGACGTGCATTGGGACCCCTATTTTCATCACTTTGAGTTTTCCTCCCATATTTATACATATATCTTGTATCTACAGTCCCATTGTGAAAGCAGCCCGGTAGCCAGTGATATATGAGCCGAGTAAATTTAGTGATAATTAGTAAATATGAATCAGACTCTTTTGATGTTTAATTGAGCATCATCATACCGCGTGTTAGTGGAAGTTGTAATTGAAAATTTATAGAGGAGGGTATTGAGAACATAGAAATGCTAGTCTTCATTCAGAATGGAAATTTTAAAAGTTTTACGTGTTACTGTTTCACATTTATTCCGTTGAAATGTGGGATGGAAATAGTTGGAAAGTTAAAAAAAAATTACAGCAAAAACAGATATTATTTTTTCTTTGATTCCCCAAAAGAATAGGACAAGGGCTCGAAAGATAATATACGATTTATTTAGCTAAAGTGCGAGTGAAGTCGCGGGCACTAACTAATATAATACACAAACAATCACATGTATTTGTTCACTCCTATTTAAATTCGGATTAAATGCCTATCACTTTACTAGTAACTTTGAAGACAACATCAACCATCCTACCAGGCCCTGGCGTTACACAGCCGCTATTCTTTTAAAAGAAACAAAACCCTTTTGTTCCACGATACTAGATTATCCTATAGTCTATTCAGCTGGAGCGCCCTTGCGTTGAGCGTTGTCGACTGAATCTATAGCTCTTGTCGCACCGAGCAAGCTGCCGACTTATGTACAGACGGATATTTCTAACTCGTAGCTGAGTAGGCTGCCTATATAAACGGAACTTCTAGACGTTTACCACACCGAACTACTATAACGCTTAAGGACACAACGTGAGAAACCTCGACACCTTAAAGTTCTTCATAATGTCCCATGAAAGTCGTCAAGTCGTATTCTGAGAAGATGCTTGTGATCGACCCGTCACAAATGTTTCCGCTTCTAACATATTACATTTAGCAGTCACACTGCACCACTCGCCACTCGTTTCCTCGGCGCCAAGGTTATGATAGTTATAGAGGACCTCTACAGAAGCGTTCTCGTGGGACAGAACTACGAGGACACAGCTAACATGGTTAATGGTCTGATGTTGATGACAAATATGCTTATATCTTTACATAATTTTTATATTTGTCTTCTCGCGTTACAGCACGTATCATTTGGGTTAATGGACCAACGAGTGAGGTATAAATAAATAGCGATAAATGTTACGTTTAAATCCATTATGACGTCATAGTGCATTATGTATAAAAAATTCTAGTGCTTACAGGAATAGATCTCCGTCGTGAAACAAGTACTGTCTCATCATTTACTAAATTGCTGCTATTGTGCTAGAAATATCTGCATGTGTAACATTATTTCTAGTTCTTATAACATGAAGACTAATACATTCAAAATTGTATTAATACCTAGATCTATAAAAATATATTTGCATACTTGCAAAGTTACAATATTTTATTCCGACACACTATAGAACTTCTTCGTACTCTATTTCATGCACCAGCGAATTTAAGTACGCAGATATGTATTGGTTCTTGCAGAGATCCAATGTTAATAATTTAATAAAAATATGTATTGCATTCGACGTCTCTGAAGATCGTAAAATTTCTTGAGAAACATTTGATACCGAATTGAGGAACTTTATTTTTGCGATATTGTATTAATGATTATGTAACTCTATAAAATGTTCTCTGCCTACACATGAGCATGATCTACGGTTGCGAAGGTGTAATCATAATAATAACAATAATCTGTACGTCATGCGACTAGCTCGCACTGGTTTAATTAGACATTACCAGAAAATGAATATTTGACGCACGGCATTGCCCATAATTGCTACAAATTTTCGGAACAATTTTATATAATATTTGTTCCAGGAAACAAAATAATTTTCCGATTTAAAATCTAGACGAAAGTATAGGAGTAAATCGGAAATACAATAATAGAGGTGAAAAAAATTCCTACCTAACCGATCTAGTAATGTACTACCCTAGAACTATCAAAATCATAAACAAATACACGACCGGGCTTCATTAAAAGTTTGCTGGATACTTGATTTGCGTTGGATCATAAAAAGAATGACGAAGAAAGGAAAAATAACAAACATCGCTTCGCATTCGTCTTTCGTTCGAATGATATTCCAATAAATGCAGTGTTAACGAAGTGTAAATCAAGAGAGCTTGTTATATTCCATATAATGGTTTTCACAGCGACGTGACAATTCCGAGCAGGTCGTAGGTTGCAGAATTTGTAATATGATATAAAAGCGTAGTTACAAGCAACAGGACCCGGAAATTGTTTAGGATAGAAAGTAATAAATACATTACTAAGTATTAAAACCGACTAGAATCATGTTTTTTCGGAATGGCCCGAAAAGTTTTGGACCTCTACGAGGTCCTTCCTCATGAGCGCCCGCCGATTGCCAACTTCGCTGCAATTCATGAGGAGAGACCTCATATGGTCAGAAAGTAGTCAGACTATCCCAAAAAAACATACGTAAGACTAGCCGGCTTAATACTTAATCATATGAAACATTTAACAATAAAATAACTACATTATTTTTAAAAGAACGTCTATTATATTTGTCAGTGTATAATGACATATTTCTACGAGTGCTAATTCTTCAAATGCACATTTTATGCTTTCGGAATCAAATTAAACAATTTGCTAATTAATGTATATATGTCCAGTAGTAGAATAACAAAATGGTAGACGATAACGAAAAGAAAGTGACATAAGATTTATAGAAATAGTATAACTGATGAAACAAACATCTGATTTAGTGAGTTGTTGGCGTCTCATGACAGTCTTTGATTTGTTGTCAACAATGAAAACAGTGCCGTAAACAAAAGTATAGTGTTCCATAGCTGAAAGTTTTCCAAAACTTTCTAGAAACGTTTCAAAGTCTCATTTGTCGATTTGTTGCGAGAGCGGATACCAACAATGAGGTTCCGAGTTCATATCCCGGGTCGGGTGCTACTACATTTTTCTTGCTGTACTAGATTAAGTTTAGTTTTAATTACTAATAGTTCGAAGTCCGGATATTTGCCTGGTGTAGCATCATTTATTCCATGACAAGGCATAACCGTAGCTAGTGAAACATGAGAATGTATTACACTGCTTCGTCTATCTCTTCTGAGATTACAGATGTAGTATTATTATTGTTTTTCTAAGAGTTTTGAAGTGTGGCAACTCGCTCTCGGTCGCAGCGACGTGGCCTCTGTATTTTCTTATTTTAAAAGGACATTCATGTGGCTGTTAATATAATCAAAAGATTTTCAGGTGATCACAAAGATAAGAGTCTCTGATAACCATGTAGAAAAATTGTTGAAAACATAAGAACAGCTATTAACAGATATGAAGTGTTATTTTTATTGTTTAACTAAATTTCACACTCCAGTATACTACATTCCCATAAAAAAAAATCCATTCGGATGCAGTTATCCATTCTTACGCTCGCTATATAAATCAGCCGTCCTACAAGCGTAACTGATACGGGCTTGACGTTTGCAAAATTAAATCTCAAATGAAATTGCAACACGCACACAGTACAGACCAAACTGAAGAATATATATTTTTTTATAAATGAATGATTTACTGATTCAACATCATTTACATTTTCATATGTGTACACGATATCGGAAACACGAAAATCACAGCGATGCCGAAGGACAGAACAATCGTATGATCAATTAACCGTTCACGACACAAATTCAGTTTTTTTTCTCTTGTGACGTGTGACATAACATTTCCGTGTAGACGGACATTTGGTAACAAAAACCGTGTTATAATGAAACCGGCGCGTAAAAGGTGTCACAAGAACACGCGACGACGTAAGGGCGACACAAAATGGCGACCGCCATTATGCTGGGGAACAATGGCGTGCTCGAGTGCGACTGGAGGGTTGTCGGCGCGGTGCGACGGTGTGGAACGCTTTCTCTGAACCTTTTTCTCAAACAGGCCACAGTTGCCTTGGACAATAAATTATTATATACCTATATTATGTATGTATATTAATTAATAATGTATATGGTACTTTGGTCTGCAACGGGTCGTGCTGGTTGCGAGCGCGACTCCATCATGAAGTCCTGGGTTGGATTCCCTGGTCGGGCACTGTAATTTTTTACTAATTTAGATATTCTAGTAGTGGTTCGGAGTCTGACTATATACACGGTGTATGGCGCTAGGCTTACCACTAGACAAGACTGGACTAGAAAAATACTCTTTGGTTTTATATCGTAATATACCTAATTAACTTATTACATTAAAATCCTTTATTAACCTAATTTAGGTTAAGTAATTGCTACGTGCAACCAAGCCTTAATTTATTGCACGATTTTAAAAAAAATATTACAAGCTCTATTGTTCGCGGTGCACAAAATTTATTCTTCAAATATGTGTCGCGACACCTTCATGTAATTACAGAAGCCGGGAGGGCGAGGCAAAATGGCGTCTGCCATTATACCGAAGAACGGTGGACAGCTCGAGAGACTGGAGAGCTCTTGGGGTACGCGAGGTAACTCAGTTCAGTATCTTCGGAAAAATAAAGTTATCGTCATAGTTAGGCAATCAATTGTATGTTAGCTTATATTAGTTCCTTTTGAAATGGCATTTTGTACTTCTTCCATTATATACTTACATGATGTTTGTAGTTTTATATAAATGTGAATAAATGGAAAGATATATTTCGATTAGATTTTCAATTTTCTTTTTATTACGATAGGGTGTCGTTTGTGTGAAAGCGCAAAAACTTTCCAAAAATAATAATGCATGCCTAGAAAAAGCATATTTAGTCGTTTAGTACTAGATTATACGACTGGATACACAGATTCCAACAGGGTGTTCCACTCTTGACCGTCTGGATACGAAACGGGCAACTATACCGTATCGTTCTGGTAAATGGATTATTTCCTACGTAAAAGTGAAACCCTGCCGCTTCTATACATATATCGATATAAGAAAGGTGCTATAAGAAAGGTGCTATAAGAAAGGTGATATATGAAAAGTGCTGGAATATTCAACCGTAGCGATCCTGCCCGCACTCTACAAAATGTATAGTCTCGAATGATTTTAAAATTACACATAAAATTACAGTGTCAAGTACAGGTACTAAGTGATTTTTTATTTTAAATAATGTTTATCGATCTTTATATCAACTGCATTTTATTACTAAGATATTTTTTTATTTTAGTTCGTAAAATAAAGCTACATGAATTCTTGAAATTAAATTTTATTTATTGCATTCTCCACGTTTACAATAACATTATATGACTATATCAATTTGATCAAAAAACAAAAACTGAACGCAATGAAATTAAGTTTGTATCGGATCAATCTTACGAAGTCTTATATCTCAAGTACGAGGTGGAACTTGTATACAATACGTCCGGATCAGTGCCAAGGCAACACTTATTTCTACCGAGAAGTAATCCAGAAGTTTGAAACAGACCGAGGCCGAGACCGCTGGCTGTATATTCCAAATGCTTACGTCTCAGTTCTGTGAAAAGCAACACGGTACTAATCAATTTGGACTCGCAAGAGTAATAATACTAATTACATTCACGCTACCTTTCAGTGATCAAACCTAACCTAACATTTCTATTCCATATCATACTAATTAACTAACCGACAGTACTACCGAATTAATCACTATTATATTCTCATAACACTAATCAACATAACTAAAATCTATATTTTGGTCGTTGATCGTGTTGATTGTAAATGCGACTGCCGATCGGGAGCTCCCGGGTTCGATTCCCGAGTTGGTAACTGTAAAATAAGTGTTCATATTATTACTATAAGTTATAAAACATGATACGTCACAGTCACCGTAAAACTGAACTGTGAAGGGCTAAATAAAATAGTGCCTCCATTATGTCGTAGAACAATGAAGCGCTAGAGCGACTTCAGGGCTCTCGGTTGCGCGAGAGAAATCAGTTCGGAACGTGCGGGAAAATGAGCGAGTTAACGCTCGACATTGTGAATTCGATGAAACAAATATATTATCTTTAAACTATTATGCAATAGTGGATTATTGAGCAATTTGTAGGAGTCCATTACATCCTCTGCGTGTCCCTTTAGTGCACAACTGTGATATTATGTTGTTTAAAAAATAAGAAGCGTTTTCTATAGAAAACGCTTGTTATTTTTCTAAAAATAAACAGATCAAAATCCTGAACGTTATTTTGTACAAAAAAAAACAACCAAATAAAGAGGCTGTCACATGTTGTTAAAAATGTTGATAAAAAATGCCAAATTAGACTTATAAGTAAAATACTATGCAACTTATTAATCTAAGACTAGCTTTTTTGTATTGTCTTGGTCGAAAAGCAATCCCTATAACAAAAATGTGCTATAACAAAATATGCAAATATAAAACAGTATGAATTTTCAATCTCAACTAATATATTCAGGTGGTCGAACGCAATTTGGTTTGTATACTTAATGCGTACAATGATGAAAAATAACGACGCAGAATCAAGAATTACGTTAGATAGTAGCCCAAAAGTCAAACAACATTAAATTTCAATATCAGTGCTGTAACAATTGGTGTTTAAATCACCTAAATTGCTGGAAAAGTAAACATGGAGGCTTAATCCAAACCAATTTTTTTTTTTGAGCAATAGGGTTGCCAGCTATTTGCGGTATAGTGGACAGATTTGGTTATCTTAATACTCTTAAGATTGCTACCATTATGTCATTGGCAAATTAGGAAGAATAATAATTCCGATCTAGATGTGACTTGAAACCTGGTCAACACTCAAATAATACGATGAAAGTACATAATTCCTTTGTAAAGGTTTATATCGCAATGTATTTTTTTTTGCCGTTTTAAATATTCTACTTTTCGTAAATTGAGCATAAAGTCTGTCTTGATGCTATCTCTGTCTATCCCCTGAGGGACGCATGAAAACTTTAAAAGAAAGAACAGTATATTGATTCTTAACAAATGACTATATATAATTGTATATTAACTGCTGATATTTTTTTGTCATAATTTAATAGCAGACTACAGTCGGATTGGCTACCTTGGCTGCATAAAAACGTCTTTAAATTAACGTGTTGGCTATTAAAATCAGTTGTACCCCGTTGTATCGTAATTGCCATTGTTAGTGACAACCCTAACGCCAGCTTTGCAAATAAATCGGATTCCCCAATTACTATAATTGAGCGTTACAATTCATGCTTTCTGTCACTTACCGACACCCCGCTTTTAATAATGGAAATCCGAACAGGCGACAATTTTTCCTCTTATTGAAGGCGGGGAAATTTCCTTCTCCGCAAAATCGCAAAATGGACCGATTATGTAGATTTAGAATAACAATGACGGGTGCTTCCGTTAGAGTTTTTGTGAGTGCCAATTTGAATTTCGATGTTTTTGGAGCTAATGGGCGATTTCACGGTGTCTAAGTTCACTTTCTAACAATTTGGGCGCAGGAGATTGCCGGGGATTTGCGACATATATTCTTCTTAATGGTAATAGTGGCGGTAACGATTAACTGAAGCTTTTTCTTAACTTACAATACGCGTGGATTACACGGATTATGAAAAATAGTTGTTTGCCAATGTGGACCACACGTGAATGATTGTTGTTGAACCACTGTATATGTTTATATGTAAGTTACGCAGCCCTAATGCAAACATGCACAACCCTAGCGCATAGGACGCGGACTGCGACCGAAGGAGCTGACGCAGCGCGTCGAGCGGCCCCCGATGCACCGTGGGAGCGCGGGACACTCCGTGTTCTCGCATCGACTCGGATTCACTTCTCTTTAGTCATAAACACAAATTGTAATTTTTATTTTCAATCAAATATTATATGTGTAAAATTTTGGGTTTCTCTGCGACCTCCGGCCGCCACCCGTATGACTCGTGGATGTGAACAAAAAAACAAATAACACCCGTTTTGTTTCCTTTTATATATTTTTGGCTCAAGGCATAAAACTTTATTCGTAAACTATATAGTACCGGATGGAGTGGCGCCGATTAGGGGAGGCCTATGTCCAGCAGTGGACCTCAAGGGGCTGACGATGATGATGATGAGGATGATGATATTAAAACCTCGTTTCAAAATGTATCGCAAATAATTATGTGTCGCACTGTATTCAGGCATTCAATATAATCAATATACGTCACTGAAAATGTTCGTAAGAACGGTTGTGAGAGTGTAGGAAAATTAATTCGGCAATGTGTTCGACAACTGAATATTTCGAGGAGCGCACTCCAATGTTGTACAACACAAATACGCGTTGTCATGAAATATCGGCATTTTCACGCTGGCTGAATTCAATTGACTTAAGAATCGGCGTCTACTACGTATGCAATCAAAAAGAGTCATTTGCAAGAGTGGGGTGTTGGCTTTCCAAATGAAATGTTGATCAATAAGATCATGTTGTTTAATATTGCTATAATAACGTAGTTATTAAAATTGTTTGGTATTGGATACTAAATATCCAACCTTCTGCTACATTTTACAATAGTTCTCAATTCTGTCTCAACCACCACAAGGTGCTAAACGCCTCTCTCCCCTACATTGTATAGGCAGTGATGGTAAGACTATATGAGCTTCCCGTCCACTTGAAGGTTAGTGGCTATCCTGATCTTCGGAGGTCAACATCAGCCTGACAATTTGACCTGGTAGCAGGCTAAGTCATCAGGTAGGCCAGCATGTAGAGCGAAGCGAAACCCTGGGGAAGACGAAAGTGATTCCATCTGGACGATAGTCTTGACGATTGGGTGACCTAGCTGGCATTCGTTGTACTACCTGCATTACAAAGTACACTTTATACAAAGGACAATGAAATATGAATGCTAGTTTTATATATACCAAGTATCACAAGCTGCACCACTACTGATGTCAATGAACTTGCAATCGCCACATGATGTATATAATTGATATGGATTTTCGATGCGATCATGATACCATGGTAATACCAAATTACAACTAAAAAGGAACAAAGTAAAGTTAATTTCTATCCAACTGGAATTGGTATAATTGGAAGGCTTAGGATAGATTGTATTTGACTTCATCAAGAAAACAGCGCTATACGAGTACACGCATAAGTTTTCTTTAACTGTACCTACTGAAAAAAAACACATATATCGAAGCTAAATACCGGGTAAAGAACTTAAGAAATTTACACCACACTTGAAGTCTTCCGAACACTTGCGCTTGAGCCTCGAATACCTACTAAGCTACGCATGAGACTACTAAAAGTGGGCTTCCGGGGTGGTAGTGAGACCTAAAGGTATAGTCAAGGACTCCCGGAGGATGACCCTATATTGGGTAACATATGGTCGAGGCTGATACGTTGCACTATAGAGTTTTAGCGCAGTGGAAACTCCACAAAAACCTACATTCTCTTGATAGCATTCGTGGAAAGTTTCCCTCAAAACAAAACAGGACTATGACCTCAAAGCTCATTATGAATGGAGACCTGTGTCCAACACCGGACGAATTGATAATGACGTAATCATCCTAAAATGTAACGCTATAAAGTAACTCATTAATGAAGATAATAATGAATAAGCCACCCGCGTTACAATATCCCGGATAATACCCCAGAATTACATACAGCACACGATTTCCATATAACCCCATATCCATAATTAATACAATACACGAACGTATTAATATTAATACGAATAACTTATTCATTTAATTAGCCCACGTATGATGATAAATAACGTTGAAACTACGTACGAGTATGTGTATGAATTGATTAATTAGTCCATTTTTAGTCATTCTGTTATTATGGACTTCGCGTAGTTTGCTCACAGCTGATCAAATTAGGCGTCGATACGGCTATTTTAATTGCTTGCTATATCTTTTTATTTTGGGATGCAGTCTCAGTCGGGACAGTGTTGCAGGATGCTAAATCAGCCCATTGCTAAGCTACTGATAGATATTGGCCTCGTCTGGTGGCTCCATATTCCCCATGCTGCCTTAGGCATACCGCACCATACCGCGATCTGCCAACATACAGTCCATATAAACCTTGATGTAGTGACAAACACAAAAACATATTTTTAGGATACTGTAGTTATAATATAACATCCTGGGACATCTCCACACACGGCCATTTGATCCCAAAGTAAGCGTCAAGAGAGTTTGTGGTATGGTAACTTGCCGGCTGATACACTACATACATAAATATTGTAAATATATACTTAAATTGGTTTTTTTACACCCAGACACAGACCATATACTTAATATTTATTCGGGATTGAAATCGAACCCAAGACCCCCGGCGCAACAGTCAGAAATTATTATTAATTAAGTTTATTAAGAAAATAACTTGAACGTAAGGAAAATCCGGACTCATCATTTATATCAACATGAAATGTTTTTTTTACGTTCCCGTATACTTCCTAATTGACTGAATATGACTTTTCTATGTAAAATAAAATATAGGTAAGTAATGGTTACGTGGCGTGACATTTTAAAATATTTAACGATTTTGTTATGTTTTATTTTGTGGTGGTGGCGATGACGATGATAATGATAATGTCGTACGAAGGAGAAAAGAGAAACTGAGGTCGATATTATATTGTGAGGTATAGTTTATATTAAAGATATATACGGTCTGATTTTACAGCTTCGTTAAACGTTTGTGTGGTATTACAATCACCTATTCAATGGAGGCTCGTAATCGTAAGTGATGAATTTATTTATTATTATTATTCATTTATTATTACTTATTTATTATTATATTCATTAGAATGGATTGACCAGTTACACTAATCAGTCAATTATATTACCCACATACAATTATAAAATAATGCGAATAACTAAGAAATTAATTAGCGTAGTGTACAATAAAATACATTTTGAGCTGTCCAAAGATGCCAAGATAGTGGAACAAACAATGAAATATGTACATTTGAAATACAAGAGTGTGTCTCTTGTGCTTACCTCTTCGAAGACTACAGGCGTAACGTAATATGTTTTTACCGTTTTAATATAGTAATAAACGAATACTCACTCCTACCACATTGCAATAGAAATTTAAATTCATTTTGTGTTATCTTTTAAATGGTAAAATTAATTTAATGCCAAGCAAGAACAAAACCAACAACTGTTCCTGAGTGCAACATTCGTTTATTTTATGTTTCATTTTATTTTTTAATAGAAAATCTTATGTAGAATTCTAATAGTCGTTCGTGGTCTGAATATTTGCCCGATGCATGGCAATAGGCTCACCACCTAATACATAGTGGGACGTAAACGTAACCGGTGAACCGTGGGAATGTTCTGCATTCCTCTGCCTACCCCTTCGGGGATTACAGACGTGAAGTTACGTTCGTTCGTTTTTATATTATTATGTTAATTTGTTTCTAATAACAAAATAGTACACATTGCATGTCAGCTACACCACGGCGCTAGCAGCGAGAGCCAGCCCAGCCCCGTACACGAACGGCACACCCTCGTAAGTACATGCAGTGATGCTGCATTGATAACAGCTGAAATCTTGTGTTGCATATTGTCCATTCGTAAAAGCAGTTTTAAATTCGACAGGTCCCCCCACATCTGGGTTAATTGTATGCTTTGACAGTTTGTTGAAATTAACTATTGACGTTTTGTAATCGTCTTATAGTGTGCACCACCATACGAAGTGGTGAATAATTAGTAATCCGGAAAAGTTGACGTAACTGTTAGCGTCTCTTTAAATGATCTCAAAATTAGGTGTAAACTTTCTATAAGAAAATGTTACAGTTTGTGTACTTATTTCATACTTTTTTAATAGCGCCTTTAAAATTTTTACTTCTATACCTATATACAGATAATACTACCAAAGTGATAATAAAAAACGCAACATCACGCTTATAATCCGGGCAGGGTGGTACACTCGCACGTTTCGCCTGTTATGTAATGTCCTAGAATCGAATCCGTACACCGAACTCTAACTCAACCTACAAGCTTCTAATAAGAATTGTGACTAGAACATCTAACCTAAAAAAGTCAATAATAACACGAGAATCCAGCCCCGGACCTCTCGATCGGCAGTCGCACGTGCAAACAACTCGACCAACGACGCACTCAATGTCATCAAATGTTAAAATTATTCAAGACATTTAAAATTATTCCAAACTTTGTAGATATAAAATGGTAAATACAAAATGATCGCACTACTGGATTCCGGGGCCGGCCACTACGGGTTTTTACATGCTTTTCTTTAGTTTCACCTGTATGTATGTATGTATGTTTGTAACCGACTTCTTCTAACTCGATTTTGACTCACTTTGAACGAACCGAATTCGTTCAAACTTTGTAGACTTATCAAGCACCGATGGCAAAATAACGTGTCGTTGAGATTATCTCATTATTTAAGTCTAGACTCAGTGGAGCATTTCATCGATTAAACCTCAGTACACACAATCAATACTAGATGGCGTTGTGCGTTAGAATAGCAAAGTAAGAG
>DWEI01003486.1:0-12787 GCA_018245875.1 Mysoria ambigua | reverse complement strand
TGTTTGACATTCATAGTGTATTCAACTATATTTATTTACAATGAGTCTCCTCTGCCCGCTAGAAACCACGAACGCACACGAGATTAAATGTAACGATTACATTTTTTATTTATTTATGCCGACCATTTTTGTCAATGTTTCAGCGGTGGCATCTCTTTAATTTCGATCCATAGAAATGTTCCAAGTGGTGCACTGGAATCAAATCTAAACAATTATGTAATTGATACGATTGATATCAATAGAACTATATATAATAATTGTAACCTTTAAGACGAACCTACAGAGTCGAGTACAAAGTAAGTTTGTATAGTAAGTCGCACACGTGCTCTTTGTGATATGAAATTGATATTTATTGATTGACATAATTTACCCATTGTACCTGTACATAGTTTCAGCGAGCTCGGCTGCATGCAGCTTTGTCCTTCGTCTCATAAACAAGAAACCACCTTTTAGCGAATTAGATCATTAGAATTTAATTTAGCTTCTGACTGTTTGCAGATATTTATTTTTTAAATACTCGCATTGTTTTCTCTCATTACCTATATATCAAATATCTCGTAGAATTCTTGTACATTCAAATATAGAGTTAATTTATTGTACAGTTTATGATCTATAATCCTTAAATAATTTTAAATTTTATTGTCAAGCACATTTGAAAATCAGAGTAAAGATTTTCTTTGTTACAGTTTACAGTGTGTTCTTTTATCACACATGCAAAGTAATGCAGATGTTGCAAAAATATTATACTTACATATTATATAATAATGTATATGCTTCACAAATATAATATATAATTTACTATACATTAAATTATTGAGGGTAGTATTGTGTAAACGGGTGAATTTCATTATTGTCTAGCTTTTAAGTTTAATAATTTTAGTTTTGATACTGGCGAACTACAAAATATAGAATAAAATTATTTTCGTTGTGTTGTCAAATTTCCCGCGATAATTCCGACGTTGTTATAATAACCTTTTGTACAAAGTACGGTACAAGTATTATGTAGTTATTTTTTTATATAAATGTTCTCTTTGTTTTGAATACTGCTACAGTTTATTTATACCCTTAGAATATAATGTCCATGTCTGAGCTCTCATGTTGAGCTGTAATATATTTTAAAACAAGACAAAAATCTTAATCAAAGAAGTCATACTTATCTGTATATTGATAAAAATTATTACAAAACATTCAATAGAATTATATTCATATATTTTTGTGTATATATGTTATTTAATATATTATTATTGTCAACAAATTATTATTGTTCAGTTTTCTTCAATGATACTCCTATTAAAAATTCTACAATCCTTGTACATCATTCATATTCTTTTTTATTTTTTAGGCATATGCCGTACAATATATACTTTCAGAATCATTTGTTTCCAATGGTAGATTCGTATTTTTATAAATCAGTTTATATAAATATAACGCCTTTGAAGTTCGCATGTTAGCATTAAAAAAATTTAATTTTTCATCGCCAAAAGGATTTCTGTACGTCTGTGGGTGCGCGCCGCCGCGCCGAGCTCGCCGCGCGTATCCGAACTTACCGCAGCGCGGCCAGCGCCGCCGCCGCGGCCAGCAGTCGCGCCAGCGCCGCGCTGTGCGGCGGCAGTGCGGCGAGTGTGCCTGCGTTGGTGATGGCGCCCTGGTCCCCGGGGACGGGGATCGGCGTGCCCGGGTCTAGCACGTGAATCTTCCAGCCCAAGTTGTTGTGTGTGTAACACTGAAAAATTATCAAACTTAGTTTTTCCCCTTTCTATATAATATTTGATGATTGAATATTCCTTTTTGCACATTGTTGTTTGTTATTTATAAGTGGAAAGTATAAGTATTGCAATATAGTTCCTTGTTAATGTAAAAATTCAAGACTTAAGGATTTTTTTAGAATTCACACATCAGATCCAAAATCATGTAATTTGTGCTATGTTAACCTGTCAGCTTATAATGAAATTACAAATATATTTTTCATTTCTCATCAATAATAATAAATGATCGATAAAAATTTAAAGCTATCTGAGTTTCGAATAATGAAAACTATTTTCTGTTCTCCCTAGATTTACAAATACGAAAATTCCTCAAATTGTAGATGTGCATTGTACACCGTTTAACAGGCAGACAGTAAAAAAAAACACTTAGGGTGGGCGGTGAGCTGATTGCCATACACCACCGCCCCGAGGTGCAGTGCCAAGGCGCAGTATCGGCGACCTGGTAGTAGACGAGGTCGGGCGTCTCGTGCGCCACGGTCCAGTTGAGCGCGGCGGGCTCGCCGGGCGCGCAGCGCAGCTGCAGCGTGGCCAGGTACGCGTCGAACGTGGGCGCGGCCGCCGCCTGGTCCGTGCTCTTGTGCGTCCACTCGCAGTAGCGGCCCACTGCGCCGCGTGCGCAAAGTTTCTTACATTTATATTTCAATATTCTGTCATGTTGAATTTTAATATATCTTAAACTCTTATTACATTAGGTCATATTGATATCAGTCAACTACATTATTGTCAAAGATGTCAGTTTGTATAAAATTGGTACAATCTTTGTAACCACCACATTATACAAAATAGATCCTTTTAATATTATGACGTTATATTCAGCACGCCCTTAAAAATATCATTTCAAGAAAAAACTTGTGGCGTGTAACTTGAATGTATCGATTGATAACATTTTTAAACCATTTGCTCTATGAAAATCTGTCTTCCAACTGTGGAAAGATTAAAATATGTTTAACGACATTGGTATAATATGGATCGGCGTAAACTGACGCACTAAAATTTATACTTTGATGTACCCTTTCGAAATAAATGTTTCGGTAATATTGGATGTTTTTTAGTTATTACTTATAAATATATAATAAATTCCATCAATTGACGCACCGGCCGTGGGGTAAGGGTACCCCTCGCTGTCGTACGCCACTCCGGCGAACACTCGCTGCTTCCTCTGATCCTCCTCCTTCTTCTGACCGAAGCCACCTTCTGACGAGTCGCTGATGTAGAACGGGTGGAACCTGGAAACGGTAAACATATCGTCATATTTCTAATCTTAGATCCTCACTTTGGGCATGCGTTTAGGATTCATTCAATTCCTCCTTCCCCCGAGCAGCAGTAAGCAAACAGACGACCTGAAAATGCTCATCATTCCATTGAATGTCCGTACCTGAATCTCACATAGGACTGACAATTCTGCAACTATAGAAACGAGTTGGTTGCCGCCAGGATATGAAAGGTATTATAACGAGGTAGGAAAACACGTAAGAGTTTTTTTTTACTTCTGAGCGTGGAATAGAAATATCACTTCAATTCTTTTCATACTTCTACAACACAAAAACTAAAAGCCGAAATTTCTGCAATGGCTCTATGAAGCTGGATGTTAACCCCAAAGATGATGGACGGTGAACTCATCAACTTGAACTTACTTGGCTGGATTCGTCCGATCATCGCCGCCCTCGACCAGGAAGGTGTACGTCTGTCCTCTTTCCACATATATCTCCGGGATCAGCAGGTCGTCGATGTACCACGCTATGCCCCACGATGGATGTCCTGTGGCACAAGTTCAATGATTAGTAATACTGAATACTACGTCACATTATCAATGCTTATAATACACAGATGGTATGTTCGTCTTTTGCCAAATATCACACCAAGATGAATAAAGTTAGTTACCGTAAGGCAGGAATCCGTTACTTATGTCATTGTCTGCTTGAAAACAAAAGCGAATATTATGAGAAACAAAAATAAAAAAGATAATTTTTTTCTATTTAACAGCACAGATACAGCACAAGGAAAAAAGCAATCATTTTTCAGTCCCATGCCATGATTCCAGGATATCATGGCCGCCGACCAAACCTGGCGCTGGCGGGTCGCAATCTTCTTAAGAACAGATAAATGCCCCAAAACCCATTTATGGAAGCTTTCAATTTTCATGTCCCACATGCAGCAGGAGACGTAGGCCGATGGTCATGATTTATTATGAAGTATAGAGGCGGGCGAGCGGGGCGTCACCGGTGATGGGCGTGTAGCCGCGGCGGCCGCCGGCGGGCCCGATGCGCGCGCTGAGCGCGGCGCCGGCGCGCGGCGCCAGCACGCGCGGCGCCCAGGGCGCGGCGCCGCCCGCCTCCAGCTCCGCCAGCCCCACGCACGTGTTGTCGTTCTGCGGAGCGGAGGCACCCGCGGCCTGCTCACTAGCCTTCTTTACACGTGCGAAACATGTCTTTTGGATTGAATTACTTATCACAAACTGGATGGGTATATGTTCAGGAATTGAATATCAGGTATTCCATTTTTAAAATGAAACGGCTGATATTAAAAGAGTACAGTTAATTGGTTTACTTGTCTAGGGTTTTAATTCCCTAGGCGTTTTCCTTTAGAGGCGTGATAAAATTTCACGAAATTTGATCCATCCATTCCATCATAAAGACATGTTTTGTATGTCCATATATGGACGTATCTACGTATCGAGTTCGCAACAACTGTTATAAGTTAAAAAATGTCGGAATAAAATGTTGAAATGAAAGTAGAGCAAGTTAAAGCTTTTATCGAATTCTTTCAGAAAACTCATAGACCCACATGTCCTGACCTTTGAAATAATCCCACTTTCAGTTAGCTAACATGACTAACTATTTTATTCTGAGGGGTCTACCCTCAGAATAAAATAGCGTCTGTCCAACAGAAGATTGATGAAAGGGTTGATTATATTGGATATTAAGTTCCAGTTTCCAAGTAAACTAGACAGCAGCTGGACACCATCTAAACGGCACGTAATTCATCAAATAAATTGTTCAATGCCAGTCTTAAAGGATCGTTTTATTTTGTTTTTATTTCTGACTTTTCGACCTTCACCTGCGCGCCAAAGTCTAGTTGCACGTCGGCTCTGGTGGTGTCCATGAAGGAGTGGGCGTTGGCCTCGTATTTGGAGTTAAGCGGCCCGAAAGCCGCGATGACGGACTGCGACCGCGACGAGAGAACTTCCTTGTCCTTGCTGGGCTCCGTGGCCGCGAGCGGGCGGCGGTACGTGATCGTGGTCACGCCGTCCTTCTGCTGGCTGGACACTGGACATACCAAACGTGTTGTTTGTTTTATCGGTCAACGATTTTTCATTTTGACGATGACGAACAATACGAATATAGCATTACGAGTAGGTACGTATGTAAAACAATCCGTTTATATATGTATAAGAAATATTTATAAAGATTCCTATCACGGTTTTAAAAATTACCATAAATAAAGTATGTCAAATCTAACGCAATATCGTACTACGCCTTTAATCACCGAAAAGATAAGCAGAGGAGTGTCATACACTTTAACATTTCAAAAGTTACGCTTACGTCCCATCATGGAATAGGTAAGCCTATTTCTATATACGGGAACTATTTCGCAACCATTCGACCAACGAGACGATCAAACAAAAGTTGCCAACACTGGAAGCATCAGTAGATAGTGATAAAGGCGCGGACGCACCCAGCGCGGCGTCGTTGCTGCCGCCGAGGCGCGCGTCGGGGCACACGCCGCGCTCGCCGTCGCACTGCGCCAGGTGGCTGATGCTGTAGTCCGACACCCGGCCCTGGCTCGACCTGCAAGCGCACGGTTGGCCCCATTGTGCCTTAATACATTAGTTCTTCTTGCTCGTCGAGTCGATGGCTGATGTGCTGAAAGGATTAGTCGCAGTGTCCAGGGTGCGCCGGGCAGTAAGTTTGGTATTTATTTAGACATAGTCGCCGCTCGCGGAGGCTCCTTTCATACAGCCCAAACTTTACTTAAAACAGAATGCCAGCTTTCTAAGCACGCTCGAATACCCTGGCCGCGTACAGGCCGCAGCGTAGGCGGTACCAGTAGCCTCATAAAAATATCTCCGACAAGGCCTATGTCGAGCAGTGGACTGAATAACTGAATGGAATGTGACAGTTTTGACATTTGTCGGTGTTGCCACGTTTCCGGCCGATGCGCGGTACGCACCTGGTGTCCCAGTAGGCGACCACGACGTCGGCGCCGAGCATGGCGGGCCGGCCCTCGGCGCCGGAGATGCCGAAGGCCATGTACTGCTCCTTCCGTAAACGGGCTGCCAGAGTGATTTGCACTTGCTCGCCCTGGAAGGGAACGTACCAATTTATTATTAATACATTTACTTTACTGTTTTTTTTTATATATCGATTTATAGATGAACGTTAGTTTAATATTCTTTAGTTATCAGATCAGTTCCTTTATGGGGTAGGCAGAATGCACTAAAATATTTTTTTATTTCAATACAATAATTTATATCACATTTCTTGCATTGGATTATAAATCGCTGTTATCGGATATGCTTATTAAAATATACTTCAATTTCTATGAAAGTATTTTCAGGTTTTAATGTGAATATAATAAATAAACTTATCGCTAAAAGTTTTTGTAAATTTAATGAACCTAGACTTATTATATTATTTAAATATTCAATTAAAAACCAAAGTGTTGATATATTTTACCTTTCCACATCACTGGCTACCACTCGCTTGAAAATGAAAGTAATGCGCTATATATTAGTATGAAATGTAGATTTTTACTTAAACAAAGCAACATTAATATTATTTAATTCAAAATTAAAATATTCTAAAATTATGTTCACTCCCTAATTAATTTACTTACTATTACTTACCTTAAACAGCTATAAAACATGATGATTTTAATGAAATAAAAATGGCAATGGCAACACCATCAGATTGTAAGGCATAATGATACTCGTTACACGCATCTCGAAAACTTTAATTCTGCGGTCATGAAAGTCAATTAGTAAAAGTTTAATTCATCCATTAGATATATATCTTCACGCCAGATCCCTCACAGGATGGGCTGCAAGCATCTATATTCTATGTGTGGAGCATTGCTATTATGGTAATAATCATGAATTCAACATGAATATATAATACATTCTAAAGAATATGTTACAAATATCATTCACCGTGTAGACCCTCACGCGTGGCTCCATCATTACGTCGAGCAAGAGAAAAGAAACAGAGAAAATAAAACGAAAAAGAAGATCGACAAAGACAGTCTGTGAAGTACATGTAAGAGGACATCGAGTATCTATTTACCTGTATCTCCCACCGCACTTGCAGCCTCTTGTCGAGGATTTCCTTGCAGTTGTTGGACGAGCTGTAAGGGGTCTGCGAAGTGGTTGAGCTGGTCTGCAATCGTTTTCATCATTATCAAATACAGTCCCAAAAAATATAATATATAAATATATGTAATTAATTACTTTGTTATATGTATACAATGATTATATTAATGAAATTAACAATATGAACGAATGATATTAACGAAAAAGCTAACATGACTGAATGATTCTTCTCTGGATATGTGAGAATCATAGATACGTACGTACTGAGCCCTGAATTAATCGGCGAATCGCAATTTAATTCGATAAATATAGAACGCTATAACGGACGCCCTCCGGCCGGGCGGGGCACGAGCTGCGCAAGGCTGCGGCCAGACGGCAGACGGCGCGCCGAGGACGGAGCGCGGCGCCGCTCACCGGCCGAGACCGGCGGCCGGCTGTGCACTGAGACAGGCCGATGATGATGGTATCCATACCGAATGATTTATGTGCAAAACGAGCAGGACGAGGCCGTGCTGACCGACCCATAGCAAAATGTGTATTCACCAAATTTTCAACGTAGCATCGCGCCTGCAATCCCAGAAGTGGTAAGCAGAGGGGTTTAGAAAACTCTCATGTTTCGCCAGTCGCATTTACGGATTTATTCAGCTATTAATTAAAGTTATATATGTATGTAATATCATGATACTAACGAAAGCGTTAGTAATATATTAGTTGCTTAAAAATAATGTTTTTACGCATTATACATCATTACACTCACCGGGTTATACCACCAAGCTGGCTGTAAAATCGAAGCGGTTCCAAAGTTTGCAGAGGAAAAAATCAAAGAGAATTAGGCAAAAGCGATTCTGGTTATCATGTTTATTAGTAACAATATGATAAAAAAATTCGACCTTTGAGACTGTTTAATTAAAATTACACATAAAAATAAAACAGTCTATAAGTTTTTCAATGTCCTCATATCGATATAAGTGTCCTTATATCAGTATAAATAAAACCATCTACTTCGATAAAGCATGCATAGTGGCCAGTTTCCTTCAATGAATAAGAGATGGCAGCACATGTTTTCTGAATCCAGACGCCGCAAGTATAATTTGGCTTTGAACTCCTAAAAATAGTGGGCAACTGTAATGTACTTGACATAAAATATATTCTAGTTATTTTTTAACAATCAATATGAGTCTAAAGATGTTTGCTTTAGGATTCTTCCTAAAAATAATTAACATGTATTCTTAAATTAAATTATCCTCAATTAAGTACATTTTTGGCTCTCTTTTCCTCATATTTTTATGACAGTTGACAAATTATATATTTTTTAAACATAACTAAGATTCAGACATGTCAAAACCAATCAAAATTAAAGGACGGTACGTATTTTGGCAGTAATGTTAGTTTTAGAGACTTGTTGGCATGCTTTCCGGGTTTCCTTTTGCCCTGAAAAGCGAAGGAATATTAGTATCCTTGTAAGCAGCGCTGAAATGTAAAAATTAGTCCTTGGAAGCAGCGGAAAAATTACGAGTTACAATGACAATGGGCATTTTAGTCATGATATTTATTAAGAAACTTGTATGAAGACACCTGGATGAAAGAAAGATAAACACAAAAGGCAGAGCAATTATTAGCAATATATTTTCGTGTGGTTCAAGGAATTATGAATCCCATTAAGTTACGTTACGTTGATCCCAATAGAGATCATTTTGGAGAAGCTCACGTGTTAACGTGTTCTGTCTATCATATCCCGATAATTTGAAATAAAGGAATGAAAATAACGCTCTCTGTTAGCGGAACATGCTGAAGTCATAAGTATTGACGGGATAAAACAGCATTACCAACAAATGAGTCAAAATAATATCAAAAATAAATAAAGTCATTTTTGGTACTTCTATCGATTCATTGGGTTCACATGCTGTTAACAAAGCAACGAATCCACCATTGAAAGTCCATCAAAGATACCCTTGCAGTAGGATACCAAGCGTAACCAAAAACTCACAGTAATCTTCGTCTGCCCAAGGGCTGGAGGCACGTCCAAATCCTTCGGGATGTACACGTGTCCGAAATTGTGTCTGTACTCGACACACCACACGGCGAGCCAGTCCACATCGTAGGCGGTCAGCTTTCCCGGCAGCTGGATCTCGATGTCTTCGCCTTGGTATCCTCGGAGTGGATTGAGGGAACCCATTTCGTTTGGAACCTGAAGACCGTAAATATTTTTTATCACAAACTATGTTGTATGAAGCAAACGATTGTTGTGCAATGATCAGGTAAATAGTGTACATCTTAATTTTTTTAAGTACGAAATGTTGTATTAAAGGAGTATTGTGTTTTACAGTGACAGCCTAAAAGTTTGGGTTTTAGCTTTCCACTTCAGCAGTCTGGAAACCTCTGTCGTTCCAAAATTTGTGTCTGTTCTTAAAAATTAAACATCTCTTCCCATTACGGTGTTGGAAAACATGATATTAACTTAATGTTCTCTCGTCTAAGATCTTAATATTGTTCATTCGAAAGTTCGTTCTTAACAAACTGCCCAAATGTTCCAGTTAAGTAATATATTATTTAAAACATTTTCATTATGACATTCTGAGTGATAATGAAAAAGTCGATAGGTAATGATAAAAATGTGTCGTCATACAGTAATCGGACATACTTACTTTAGTTCCAAAAGGATTTGGTTCACTGCCGTTCCCCACCCAGAAGTAGGCATCGGGTCCTGCACCGTCGTAGTGCAAGTTTGGTATGTAGAAAGTCTTCGCATCCAGTACGCTGATGTTGCCGGATCGAAGACCGTGAGCGAGACGTTTAAATTCTGGTAGCACTCGAGGTCTAGGGGGATCGAGGCCTGGTGGGATGAAGACATCTCCGAAGTTCACCTAGAATTAAAAAAAATGCTTATTAATATATGCAAAATAGTTAGAAAGGAGTGAACAACGGTATTAAATTAGAATCAAAAATACAAGTCAAAAATTTCACGAAACGGAAAACTTCGGGATGGGGCAGATCAATTCACTTGTTACTAATGTGACGACATTCATAGAGAAAAAAGGGTAACCTAATTTATTCAGAAGCTTACGTTGTCAAAATTTTGAAATATAGGGTATTTGTTTAATAATTAAAAAAATGTTTCAATAGTAAAGTATTACACCAGCTTGTTGGAACAGTTAAAAGAAATGATGAAAAAGACTGCCTCGTTGGTCGTTTTAGTTGCAAGAGCGAGTGCCGATTGGGAGGTCCTGTGTTCAATTCCCGGGTCGAAGACAACATTTTTTTTTAATTTAGATTTACTAGTAGTGCTTCGGAGTCTGGATATGTGCCCAATGCCTGATAATAGGTTCCTACTCTTTTCCATAGTGAGACATAAATGTATCTGGTGAAACATGGGACTGTTCTGCATTCGTCTCCCTACCTCTTCGGCGATTACAGGCGTGATATAACGTTTTTTTACGTTATGAAAAGAAGGGCGAGGAAAATTGATCTAGGTTATGCTGTTTTTGCATAAAACAATTTCCGTGCATAAGCGTCACTTACTAGGAGGTTTAAGAATTTTTAAAACAAAAAATAAAATCACGTTTGTTACACAACAGTCAGACAACTTTTTGACGTCCCCTGGCCTATATTATCCGCAAAGAAAACCTACGATTTATGTAGAATAAAAAAGAAATGACCGGCTTACGCCGTCATTATCATCGCTAGTGAATGAAGTGTGTCGTGACACCAAACGTCAAATAGGGTTTTGGCGCGAACGGAGAGCGTGCGCGCGACGCCGATCGATATAAAATACGGAAATTTACGGAACTACGGGCAGACGCGTAAAACTCTTAATGGTGTCACTATACTACTCGTATAACTACATTATATACGATCAGGGACGCCGTTGCACTGCAGTCAATTTTATGCGCGAGTACATTGTAATAATAATAATAACCACTTAGTAATATGTATGTAAAAAAATTAATTTCTGTACGTACTATAATATCACCCTTTTTTGTTTACAATTTCCAAGATATTAACACATAATCTTATTGAAATTATCTCTTTATAAATTTAAATTATATGTGTTAAGGGTGGTCAAGACGTAAACCAAGTCTATCTAAAAGTAACCTATGTACGTAATATCACGACTGTAATCCCCAACGAGATAGGCAGAGAAGTGTAGTACATTCCTATGTTGAACCGGTTACGTTTAACTCTAACTATGGAATAGGTGGGCACATATCTAGACTTCAAGCCACTAGGAAATCTAAGTTAAAAAATTCAATGGCGCCCGACTTGGGATTCTACAATCGTCGGCCGCACTTGCAATCAACACGACTAACGTCGCAGTCAACGAACATAAGTAACGTAAGTTCACGCCTGTAATCCCCGAAGGGGTAGGCAGAACAATGCAGACCATCCACAATTCACCAGTTACGTTTACGTCCCACTATGGAATAGGTGGTGAGCCTATTGACTAACATAAGTAGACAGTCGCTATTACCATATGCATTCAATTATAACTCAATAACTGTGAGCTGGAGGCAGTGATAGCCTAGTGGTTTGAAATTCGACCTGTCACTCCGGGAGACCGGGTTCAAATCTCTGGCGCGCACCTCTTTAAAAATGAGCGTTTTAAATTTAAATATCACTTGCTATTTCGGTGAAGGAAAACATCGTGAGGAAACCTGCATATCTTAGAGTTCAAAAAAAAAATTGTTCTTTAAGGTGTGTGAAGTCTGCCAACCCGCACTTGGCCAGCGTGGCAGATTACGGCCTTAACATTCACATTCTGAGAGGAGACCCATGTTCCAGCAGTGGAACGATAAAGGGTTAATATCACTGATATCAGAACTATGAGCTGTACGTTGGTGCATCTATTAGCAGACTGTCGAACAGAATTAGCATCACACGATTAGACTGGCCAAACAATCGTTTTGTTAGCAACCGGATGTTCCCGAAACTTAAAATTGTAATCCCGTGGCTGCATTTGCGAGATTTGAGATTAACTAAAGTTCCATATATGTAAACATTACATTTTATGCATGGAGGAAATATCTCAACGCAACCCTAATTCCATTACATTCGCTATTTAGAATGTGAAATACAATGACATTGGTCATATGATATTTAGCTTTGGATCTAAACTGGTTTCATACTTCTTATTATATGTACATATAATGAATAGTAGCGTTAAACTTAAGAGTTACGTCCCTCAAAATAGCAAGATAGTTAATGTCGATCGTAAATTTATCCTCTTGATTCCCAATAAAAAAAAGATTATTCAAAAACATTGTAATATCGACCTCTGCCCTAGACAAGCTGCGGGCAAAAGCTAGTATTGTAAAAAGACGTGACATAAGGTATAGGTCTATAGATACCTACAGATATTTTATAAGAGTCTAACCACTTTTGATGACGTCACGGCACCTATTCGCCGATGACATTGAAGCAGAACAACAAACGCAAGGACGAGCATGTCCGCTTACCACGATGACAAATTATCGCAGGCACCGGTGTGGCTTCTGATTATTGGACGGTTGAATGTGAGGAATTATTACTTATTTATGTTACGATTTTTATAACGCAGTTTTTATTTATATCATAACAGCTGTTTTTATAACAAAATATTGTACAGCAATGTACACCAGCATTTGTTCTTGTTAGAACGATAATGGGTTAATTATGCAAAAGTATATTATCTTTCGCGCCTGTAATACCCAAAGAGATACATATCTTAGATAAGTAT
>DWEI01003485.1:0-12788 GCA_018245875.1 Mysoria ambigua | reverse complement strand
GCGGTCGTCGTCAGTCGTCACGGAGTGGAGCTGGTGCTTGTCATCCGGCCGCCATTATCTTATGCGAATTCATAAAATCAATTAAAGCTTACGCTGTCGTTACGCGTTTTAGTGTCGTGTGCGGTGGACATTCGTGAAAGTAAGGCGGGTGTAGTCGATTTTCAGTCGTAGAGTGCATTAATATCGAGGCGAAACAGTGCAAAGTGGTCGATTCAGTTAGGTTACTGTGTTGAGTGTTAACATTGTGTAGGGTGGGTCCGGTGAGACCGGGGCGGAAAGACGCGCTCGAAGCGTATGCAGAGGGAGCGGTGAGGGCGCGCCCGGCTCGGGAGTCGGGGCGGACGGCGGCCAGGGCACAGGAGTTGCTGCCAAAATGGGGTGCGCTCAGTCTGCCGAAGAGCGCGCGGCGGCTGCCCGAAGCCGACAGATCGAGAGGAACCTGAAGGAAGATGGCATTCAGGCCTCGAAGGATATAAAGTTGTTGCTCCTCGGTAGGCTACTATATATTTTATACCCCGCGTGGCCGCACCCACGATTTCAATCTGTAGGAATGTATACGTACAAGGGTGCCGAATGTTTCCTATTTCGTCTATGCCATGGTTTACTGCCATTAAATTAATCTATAGTAAGTTAAAGAAACAGTTTAACTGAAATTTAAAAAATATTGTAGTAATTAGCTTTCTCTTGACACTCATCATTATGCTGGTATGCATAGTCTTTTCCGTGTGCAAATGAAAGTATCTATTGATTTAGTAGTCAGGAATGGACAAGTTGTTTTAATAATAATTACGCTATATAGTCTATTTTTAAAGAGTTCCATTTACAAATTGCTTTTTTGATTTTCATATGCTGGGGAGATATAAAATGGAAATGATAAAAAAGTTTAATACATTAAAATATAAATTAAAATGTCTGTCTGTATGGTCCCAACCAAGTAGTCACTAAAAATCTATACAAGCACACTAATTTCTTTCTATTTTAACTATCAAAAGGGCTTTGTGGTTCATACAAATGAGAAGTAGTTTTGGAAAGATATAATGCATTTGCATATTATGCCTTTTGTGGCATTTTTCATTACAAAGGTATTACTATAAAGGGCCCACCCATAAGGGAACTGTGTGTGTGCATGAAGATATGTGTGTTTGTAATATAAAGAGCACAAGTTGAAATTTGAATGTATAGTGTTAATTATAAGTACAATAGAAATTTATTGTATAATATATCATTCATCATTTAGTTATTGTGTTAAGTTAAACTGCTAAAATTTTCAAATATGATTCTTTCCAAATTTTCCATACATGGAAATATCACTTATACCCTGACAGTGTATGCATTGAACTAAAGTTTTTTTTTTCAAATATAATTCTACCAACAAACTGAGTACATTTTTAAGCCGTATTTTGGTGTGTGTACATGTAATACACAGTACAGTTACTATGAATATGCTTATATTTAATGATATTGTAACAGTTAAAAACATTGAAAAAATATACACAACAATATAATGGTCATACCTTATATACCCAAATATTCTATAGCACTCTGTTATTCCACATGCATTTCTTACAAAGATCATAAAAAATATAGATTTTACAAATTTGATATCATATAATAATATAATACATGACATCTGTTCACCAGTAGTTGTTAAACACAAGACAGATAAAAATATATTTGGTGTGTATGTCAATAATTTTATATGAACTATCATTCCTAATAATAATCTAATTATACAACAGTCGTAAAGTTGTATGTTGAGTTACAAATGATATACTATTTCTTCATTTTTAATAACACTTTGTCTATGTTCCAATATCACTTAACACATACACTTGTACACACTCCTATACCATACATAACAATTTACTAACAAATGCACTTAATAATATAATACTTGTGACAATGTGACCTGTCTTTGTGTGTCATTGAGGACTATATGGTGTTTCCTTACATTGTGTGATGTAAAATTGACCTGCATACAGATATCATTGATCATGCTTGTTAACTAGCAATATATCAGAAAATAATAATGTATTTCAGTGTGCATGCTGATTCTTTGTAAGAGATATTTTAGTTTTGCTTTGGATGAATGGGATTTTATGACACTTATAGTTTTGGAAAGTATAATAAAAATACATTTAAAAAACCACAAAAACTTCAACACGCGAATATAATGACATGGAATGTTTTTTTTTCTCATTTGTCTCATAATCTCTATATTTTTGCAAATCAGGCATTGTTTATACATACCATACATATCTTCACACCAGGTCTTTCACAAGGTTGGTAGAGACCTATAGTCTCACTTATTCAGAAATACAAAATGGCTGTCATAGCTTAGTCATCATGTGTTGACCAGCCTTTTTTCTCATGACATAAGTCAACTGAAAATTTTTAAAGAAATATTTTAATTATGTGGTGTCAGTCATTCTATTTATTTAACTCAGTAAGAGCTTTTTACGTAGAGTATTTAACCATTCAATTTCACTCAAGAATGTTTTTTATGGAATAGTACAATTTTACAAATTTTAGATGATTTGTCATTAATCCTAATTGCGTCTTTATTAATCACATTCCTTGAAATAAATCTCTTCATTGATTTTTTTTATAATAGTGTTACATAGTATCACCATTTGATTGGATATAATTTTTGTTACTGATGTTGTGAGTATATAAATTGTGTTGCCAATCATAACAATGGCAATCAGTATTTTGATGTGAGTGCTAACATTATTAACATCAACTCTTAGGGCTCATTACTTAAATGAAATTACATACGCATACCTTGAATGAAGTATCCTCCTTCCAAATTGTCTAATGTAATAAACTATACCTACAATTGTCTAATGTAACTATAAAACTACATACAATTTAAATTGTATGTAGCTTACAAATATAACTAAAAATTATAAATAGAAACTGACATAAGTCGTTTAACATTGAACAATATTTTTTTTAGATTAGGTGGTATACTATTTGTAGACTGGCTCGTTGGTTCAGTAACTGGCTATAAGGGTGACTGCCCTATATAAAGAGAGATCTTGGGTTCAAATTTTGAATTGGATCTTCTTGAATTTTCTTAGATTTTCTAGTAGTGACATGGAATCCAGATTCCAAGTCATGAATCCAGATTCATTCATGGTGTAAGGCAATATGCTCACCATTATTCTATAGTAGGACAAAATGTGGTGAAATGTAAGAGTGTACTATACTCTTCTGCTTCTCACTTTGGAGGTTACAGTGAAGATGTTTACTATATTATTCTTGCAATCAGTATTATCCAATCATTACATATTAGTACAAGTTGAATTTGTTTATACACAAGGGAACATATGGTATCAGAGTTCAGGTTCAATCCACTATCAGAGTTGATCACAAAAATAACAGCTATGTACGTATGTCACTATGCATATCTGTAAATCTTAACTTAACTAATTGGCATGATTCATGGTAATTTTCAATGTTCTATGTGAGATACCTATCCTTATACTATAAGTAATTGTTTTCCAACAGTATATCAAATTAAACATTGATTGTTAAAGTGAAATAAGGCTTATTTTAAAGCGATAAAATATTGTTAAAATATATTTACATTTATACAAGTAAACACTTCATTTCTTAAAAATAATATTATAGTTGAAACTCTTCCTATCCAATCGCTGCCAGCCACTTTGCGTATGCCGTTACTCCACCTATCCGCAGGGTGTCTTATCCTGTTTGCCAAGACATGTTCTTTACTGTAAAACACATCTGCTTCAACGGTTATCTGTTCCGCGACAGATGTAACCAGCTCACTACCATTTCAGTTTGTTGATCCGTTGGGCTATGTCGATAACCTTAGTTCTCTATCGGACAACTTCGTTTCGGATTCGATCCTTCAGAGAGACTGAGAGCATAGCCCTCTCCATAGCTCGCTGAGTGACCTTAAATTGGTGGACCAGTCGCACCGTGTGTGTCCACGTCTCCCTCCGTATGTCATGACAGATAAGACGTACTCACTGAGGACTTTCGTCTTTAGGCTTTGCGGTAGTTGTGACGAAAATACTTGACGAAGTTTTCTATATGCTGCTCAGCCAAGCTGTATTCTTCTGTAAGCCTCCCTCTCAAAGTTGTTTCTGTCCAACTAAAATATTTGCCCTAGGTAGACATATTCCTGAACCACCCCGAGAGGGACTCCGTTGAGGACAATCGGTTCCGGACGGACTTGTTCATTGAACATTATTTTGGTTTTCTCCAAATTCAATCGGAGACCGATGCGAGAAGAAGAATCAGCCAGGCTGCTCGGCATATATTGCAAGTCCTGCACGGTCTCAGCCAGGATGACGATATCATCCGCACACCTTAAGTGCGAAAGGTACTCGCCGTTTACATTTATGCCCCACCCTTTCCAGTAAAGCGTCTCGAACATATCCACCAGGGCATTTCCTTCTACCTTTACCTATACCTTTGTGTTGTGTAAATAATTAATTAAGGTTTATGAGTGTAACAAACTTAATAGTTAAAATTGACTAAGATTTCCATTATTCTTAATTGCAAGGCAACACTGCTTACACACTTTGATATATACATTGCAAATAATATGCAACCAATTGATTATGATTAAAATCATTTGAATATATTTCATTATATTATTGTTATCAGTGCTCTATATACAATGAAGTGCAAAATTTCACACTGCACTATCAAATCTCACTTTATATGGAGATTGATGAGGTTCCTTTGCGCTACGTGTTATCACTTATTATAAAACAAACATTACAACATTATCTTGAAATTATTTATATCACTGGCGTCATTTTCGTTTTTCGTACGATTATTTCTTGTTTTTTCATACTGTGACACTTGTTTCTTTAAGGGTAAGCAGAAAGCAAATTGCCAAATACATCTGTCCTTACAGGCCGGATATAATTCCGTTACATTCATCACTCTATGTTCATTCATTGTTCAGATGGAACTTAATACTCAAAAATGATTTTGACATGTAGATGAGCAAATTTCTTTGAAAGTATTCATTGACATTAATATTAGACGCACTTGTAATCTTTTAGCGGCACAAGCAAATCGACAAATATTCAGTTATTATATATTTTGTATAAAGAACAATTTTACAACTACAAACATTGTATATCGCATTATGCGTAATTCATAATTTCCATATAATAGTAAAAACTTTGTGTCGTCTGTCAACTAGTATTTGAAAAGTGTGGTAGACTATAGTTAGCTTAACCTTTTTCATGAGAGAACAATCGTTACAAAAAGGTTAATAATGATACCATAAAATATTTTTATTGTAACTAAACGCCTTTACCAACTGTCTGACAGACTTGTATCAGTGGCCGTCGGTCGGCAACAGAGCGTACGGCGGCGTGGAAATGTAAGCAACAGTCGATGTCATGCCGACGAGCCGTGCGCTCGAGGCGCCGCCGGCTCGGGTGTTACGGACGGGTATGTTGTCGGGCGAGCGCTGTCCGAGCACGCGAGCGACGACTCGATCGCCGCGACACCGCCGAGAGCCGAGCGCGGCCGAGCCTCGGCGGGCGCGTTGTCGATGGCTATCTTACTACAAGTTTGACGGTTCAATAATATCGTGGAAGTTTCGGATTTAGATACGTTCACGTCAATGTGGTCGTTTCGAAGTAAATTTTGAACAAGCTACATGTTTTATTGGGACGATTTTTTATTAGGACGACATAATGTTCGTTAACACGAATTGAGTAAAAAAATGCATATTTGAATATTAAATGTGAAGTAATTATTTTACACCATCCATCGGTAATTTTACAATAAAACATATATTGTAGACGAATTATCCAAGTATCTACTTTAATCATGAATTTCTTAACTCGCAATACACATTCATATTTTTGCTAATAAAATGTGTGCCAGGGTATTAGTTCGCGAATAACTTTATAGTTTAGAATTAAGGACGGTATTGTAACTAGCAACAATTGCCCGCAATGGCAATACAGCGTTCACTACAGTAAAAGTACATGATCTACAATTCATATCATACATAAATTATGTACATACATACCACGTACGTATCCGACACTTGTTTTTAGGGCCGGCTGAATAAAAGTAACCAAACCGCGTTGTAGTATTTTTAAGTAAATTTACATAAGCCTGTGTACTCGATTTAATATTTCAGAAATACCTCATACACAGCGCCTTGCAATACTCAATATAGTAGGCACAATCTTTGAGTGTGGGTATTTAGAATACCAGTGTAATGTTTATAAATACAAAGAAATAACTCATCTAGAATACAATTGAAAACTTAATTTTTGAATTATCCTTGTAAAGCAACCAGATATTGAGTCATTAAGAGCTGTACAATTATCGGTGAGTGGGAGGAAGCCGAGTACATCGCAATTGCGTAGTGAAATCAGCAGCTCACATGTCTCAATGTAGGTGATATGTGTATCGCGAGGTCAGGGATCGGCCGTTCGCGCCGCCGAGACAATTAGATACGGCCGGGGTCGCGCACGGGGCCCGCCTCGTACAGGACTCCTTTGTGACGCCCACGGGACCGTCGTGCTCATTGTACGCCGCGCCACATTAGCACCTATTTTTGTCACGAAGTATCGAGACGGCGACTCGATTGCTCAATATATTGGATCACGATGCTCATATGTATACATTGGTTAAATCGCGCTACCTTCAGTTGAAGGATATCTACAAGATTACATGTCACCGATGTTGTAAATATCACCACAATTTTAAACAATCATATATAATGTAGCCAGTATTGAATATAATAAGATCATGTGGCTCAAGTCTAACGTAGTGGCAATTTTGCAATCAACTTTCCCCAAGAAACGGTTTATGTTAATCGCTTTGTTAGTTATGTATAATTGATCTAAGTTCCGTATTAAATGATCGAATTGTTTTGCAAATTTTTGTATACATTATCACATAAATGCGCGGCGTAATGTCTTTGTTAAGATAATAATAACCACTGCTACTCCGTGCTTTCTGTCTACCTCGAAAGAGACCTGATTTGGCAATATAATAATCTTCGACGATTATGCTAACGTTGTCTCTTAGAATTTGTTTAATTAATATTTTATCGTGTAATTGTCATCATAAGTTTATATGCAAACGAAAATACACTTTTCACATTTAGTCTATAGTAGTTTATGTTTCATGAATAGGAGTTCATAATAGAGTGTCAGGGCGTCACTTTGGCCGGGTTCGTGCGCCGGCGAGAATCTTTTCGTTTCGTGAGTTCTCTGTGCGGTTTTATTATCTATCCTATTTTTGTTCTACCTACATGTGAGACATGCATTTTGTGTGAAATGTACAGTTTACGTTCGGACGCGTCATTAAAACCGTTTTTATATCACTGCCGCGGCTATCGCTACGGGGAGAAAATGTTCGTGGCAGAATTCAACGGATTTTTTTTGGCATGCAATTTTTTAATTTATGTTTGTTAGCCTGAATGCGGTTAACCGTCCGTAACTAGACGCATCACTTTAATAATTTATATATATGTTAAGACCATTACGGCCGGCATAATAACATGACGTTCAGAGTCAAAGTATAATAATATTTTTAATTAAATTCAACAGACAACGACGCGTAACGATTACTTAGTTCCGAATTAAATCCATTACTTAACGTGACGTCCGATGTTTATATGTAATTTCTGTTTCAGGTGCCGGCGAGTCGGGCAAGAGTACTATAGTCAAACAAATGAAGTGAGTATTAATCTTTTTTTCTTTTTCTTTTTGAAGTTACTTCGTCCTACATAACTTATAATACCGTTGCAAAGATACATGGAAAACGATAAATACACTCGCTATTGTAACAGTAATTTTAATAGACACACTTAGTGTCGCTCTCACATTCTAATCTCGGTTCGCGCCGAGTGTATTAATATCGTACAAGCGAGCTCGTTGTCACGACTCGTGTGATAGTGCGGCGGTATGAATGCTGCATAATCTATAATTATTTTTCAATTATGCGCCCCGAATGCGTAATAACTTAAGCCCATTCAATATTATATGACATAATTATAACATATTCATTTCTTATCGCGCTAATTGCTATTAGTCTCTAACATACGTTACGCGCGTCTTTATCGTGAACGTCTCACTCGCCGCCCAGTATTGAACACATACTAAGCTTGTCCGTTTATCGCGGTGACTGATCGGTCACTATCGCCCTATCGCCGCATCTACGACTTGTCGACTAGCATTTTAACATATCGCCCGATAACAGATTAGGTAGTTCGAAATATCAAACATGTTGGCGATATCGAAGATTGTTACGTGAATTGTAGTTTCAAAATTGAATTGATTATTTCAGATAAATCTCATTTTTAATTTGGGACGCATCCGCAAGGGCAGATGTATCAAATTTTAAGATATGTATTTTCACGGATGATATATTTAATATTTAAGATAGATGAAGTTGTTTCGGTAACCTGACTTTACAATATGTTTAGACGTAGAGTTGATAAGAGTTGATAATTTATATGTCCGAATAATATATGTAGAATAATATATGTAGAATTATATGTAGATGAAGTTACAATTGGAAATTGGCCTAGGCACATAAAAGTTGGTTGAATTGCCTGGTTGTTCGTATTGGTTGCAAGCGCGACTGCCGATCAGGACCTCTTGGGTTCAAATCCCTGGTCGAGTACTAATGATATCTTTTAATTTATATTTTCTAGTGCAGGCTGGTAGTGTGGAGATATGCCCAATGTCTAGCAATAGGCTCACCTCCTATTGCTTGCTGCGACGTAAACGTATCTGGTTAAATTTGGGTCTGTAATAAATTGTTATAGCATGTAGGTATTAAGAATTGCACAATTCATATTAGGTATTTGAGTACTTGCTTCTATTTTCTTATAAAGCCCTTTAACAACTATATTATCAAAAGAAATGGTCTCCTACTAATTAGGGCGTTAGTAACTGCTTTGGTGGTTAAAATGTAATCCGCAGATGAACTTTCTAGACTTTTAAGTTATTAATCTTACTGTACATATTGGGACGATGAGTACGAAAACCGCTATACTGTTGTAGTTATTTCGAAAATGTGTAAATAAATAAATTAACAAACATTCATTTACCTTTTCGGCGTTTCATTGTGGCTTTATTAAACATTATGTTCGACGCGCAGCCGCGGCGACGTACTCATAATGCTCTACATCGTCATTATTATGTTGTAGTTAAAAATAATAAATATACCTTTATAAAGGAGTAGGTACGTGCATGAATTTCACGTTATAATTAATCATTAGCGTTCCCATGAGATGGAGCCGGGTACCGTTGCTCGGCCGCGTGTATGTAGTTCCTGACGGAAGTGGCATAATGATTATATTTAATTGTAGGCAGTGCTCGCGCTCACCCACCCACCTCATGCGAACACTTGGGCCGCCCTAGAATCGCATCCGCGTAACAACGGACTGCTACTCTCGTAACTGCTTCATATGTGATACACATAATATTTAGAACGCTAAAATTTTTGTGTATAGTATCGTAATATTACGCCTATCCTTACTTATTTTCAATGTAGACAAGTTTGCGGATTTAACATAATTGTATAGATTAAGAATTCATCGGCATTTCGAATCCCTATTGCACGAATCCTGTCAAGCGTAAAAGCACGCGAACATTAACATTTAAGTACTCTATGCAAGCGATTCATGTAGTGTTGCGGTATGTTTAACAGTTGGTACTTAAATATGCGCATTTTGTATTGCCATGTTCGGTAACATAAGTTTTTAAAACAACGTATTACATAGTAAGGATACAAAAATAATTAGCGATAGCGTAGTGGTTAAACATTCAGCCTTTCACTCCATGAGCCCGGGTTCACATCTCGGCAGGCGCCTATTTACAAAAATGTGCGTTTAATGCCTAAACGTTATTTGCTCTAACGTTAAAAGGAAACAGGATGTAGAAACCAGCAGGCACGCCTCAGTGTTCATACAAAAAATGTTCTGTAAGGCTACTCAAGTCTCTGTTAACCCAGACTTGGTCAGCGTGGCACATTCATTCCGCGAGGAGACCCATTTTTGAACAATGCAACGCAACAATTACAATTTAAAAGATTTGCATTCAGTTTGTTCTAGATATTGTCCTAATGTATGAAAGTATCGTAGCACTTATGAACTCCCCTAAGTCTTTAGGCAAATAATACAGGATCAAATATAACGAGATAAATATGAACGCGCCGTTCCCGATGTCCACTCGGCCGCGACCGGAATCGGTAATGGCGTCAATACGCACACACACAGCGGTCAACGAGACAAATGGATCGTTCAGAATGTGTTAACTAAACATCATTCAGCACGGCGCCGGTGACGTGGGCGTCGTGGACGGAGCGCCGAGCGCCTCCATTGCCCGACAGTTACTTCTCATTCCGTTCCCTGCACGGTAAGAGCTTTGCCGCCGCTCCCTCGCGCGGCTCCGATCGTCGGCTGGCCGGTGGTGGCAGCGACGTGGCGAATGGCGTGCTCAGCCACGTCCACGACGAGTGCGACACGGTCGGAAGTAACGTAACGTTTTGCGAACTTGCATCCGGTCACGTCTTGTGCTATGTCGGAGCTATCTATGGGTTGTTTTATAAGTTTGGTTTATGAAATATTTAAAAGTTGAAGTTACACAAATATTTAAATTTTGAGCCTTTTCTTAATTGTTCTTTCTAACGGCCATTACGTTTCTGTGCTTTTTTTAACATGGGCGCGTATAATGTCATATATGTATTGTAAGATTTCAAGTTAGTAATTATAAACGCGAAGCATTTGTACAAAGGTCGAACAATATTCACATGGAACAATTCCTGTTTAAATGAAACCCCAGTTTTATTACCGCACTGTCATGAAAATTCTCGCATCTAACCGTGCCTCTGGACAAGGCTGGGGATATTTTTCCAGGCGAGGGACTGGTGTCGTACGTAAAAAGCTCCTTCGGGCCCGGGAGCGTCCTCGTCCTCTACTCTCGACGTTACGCCATCAGGTGACGTCACCAACGTCCCGGATACACCCGTAAGGACGCATTCACACGGCCACTTTTCCTTTATCGCTTATGAGAAAATCGTGGCGCGACTGTGGTAATGTTATCAGAGATATTACCTATTGTACATTTTTTTGCAACCGTAGCTGAATTGAGTTTTTCTATATAAACATTTAACTTTTAACTCTCGTTAAATCTTCGTGTATGTGTATGATTTAGTTTATGTTGTGAGAAAAAAATATACAGATTCAGTGCCGTAGGATTATTTATTATCTATCTATTTTATTAGTCCTTCTGTACGCGAAACACGTATTTGTATGCGTTTATCAATTTTTATTATAACGGATAGTGGAAAGAAGGTTCTCCATCGTCTGAACACGCCTTCGCCGCGTAGGTACGGGTCGTGACGTCAAGCGCCGCGACGCTTGCGCGCCGCGCACCGCACGGCAAGGGCGCATTTACACTTTCACAGTTAACCGAAACAACTTTCGTATGCGGTTTCCAATTGGTCTGCGCAATCGTAATGGCTGTAGCCACACGGTACGGTATAAATTGTTGAAATCCTATAGGAAAATCGTTTTTGTGAACCTTCGATGTGTACAAGCGCCCTAATGTCTGCAAGTTCGGCACTCGCACTACACCGCAACATATTATGTTATCAGGCCGTATACTGTGAGGCTATGGTGGGTTCGAACACTGTACGGGAATTATTAATGGAACGGTTCGATTGTTGGTAGTAATCTCTGCCCTGTAGTGATACAGCTACGTTGTACAATTTGATTTGATCCGCAAGAGCCTCAATCTAGTTTAAATTATAGACAAATTCATGTCATAAATGACGCAGATATTTATTCATTTCGTTTTTCTATTATTAATTTGGTAGTTACCTATTTTATTATCTAAATAGTATTGGTATTTTAAAGGAGAATTAAAAGCGAAACAATGAGACTAATATGCATACTTTACCGAAGAGATCTCGGCTAAAAACATTTCGAGCTAACGGTCGGTACGTGAAATTTTCCTGTAGCTGTTTTGTTTTCAAAATAAGAGTCTCGATGTCGTTTCGATGCGCGCCCGTCGCGACACATTCATTGTCCACTCTCTCGATAGTGGGCTGCGGCGAAGAGATGATTGTGAACGATGTAGGAACTAAGAAACAATCCCATTTATCATCCAATCGTGTAACTTGAAAACCGTTCTGAATTGTACACAAATATTTTCACGCTAACATGTAAAAATAATAAGTTGATATTTTTTCGAATGCAGAAATTATTTACTGCTTTTTACAAAATTATTATAGATTTTCGAATACAAATAGAAAAAGAAGTGTTTTACTTATAATTGATCAAAGTTGCAGTATAAAAACATGTAGATTTTCAGAGATAAGAAAATATTAGGTCATGTGTTGTCTACATACACTGCTTGTTATTATTAGGTTTGGTTGGTTGATATGAGATGTTATGATTATATTTACAGCTATGTGCGTACGTAGACAATCGAAACGGTTTTTCCAATTCACTGTTATCGGGCACGTCGGAGGCGCAGAAAATTATTATTGATCGCTTGACACGACATCATAGTACCACAAGCGAGCAATCATCGGGGACCATTGCACCTAACTGTCGTCGTCGCTCAAAATTGTTAACACATACATGGAACATAGAACACGCCTACGTTTATTTCCTCGACGGGGTAGGTCCAGGAGTATATTACTGCGGCGTTTGAGATGTAATGCGGCGCTAGAGATGATGATTGATGATTAAATGCTGTGACTAAATGAGAGAGTACCTACTAAGTGATAATCAATATGAATGCTTAAGT
>DWEI01003484.1:0-12792 GCA_018245875.1 Mysoria ambigua | reverse complement strand
ATCACTAACTCCTCTTTTGCCTCTTGCCTTTTTATTTTAACATAAAAAAATTGTTAAACTAACAATTAATATAATGGAGCAGGTGAAGGGAATCGAACCCTCACAGTCAGCTTGGAAGGCTGAAGTTCTACCATTAAACTACACCTGCATTTTAATTTTAAATTTTATTCTAAACTACAGTAATATATATACCACTGTCTTAACATAATGTCAATTTTTTTTAAATAAAATAAATGGTACCCGAGACCGGACTTGAACCGGTACAGTTCTAAAACCGACGGATTTTAAGTCCGTTGCGTCTACCTATTCCGCCACTCGGGCATATATTTTTTATAAATGGTCTCCTGTAAAGGACTTGAACCTTTGACCCACTGGTTAAAAGCCAGTTGCTCTACCGACTGAGCTAACAGGAGACAATGGCTGGGCTAGCTGGATTTGAACCAGCGCATGAAGGAGTCAAAGTCCTTTGCCTTACCGCTTGGCTATAGCCCAAAATATACATAAAGATGGTGGAGGGGGAGGGATTCGAACCCCCGAACCCGAAGGAGCTGAGTTACAGTCAGATGTGTTTGGCCACTTCACTACCCCTCCAAAGAATGGTGCTGGCTAGAAGAATCGAACTCCCAACCTACTGATTACAAGTCAGTTGCTCTACCTATTGAGCTAAGCCAGCAGGAATCATTAATGGTCGGGTGTAACGGACTTGAACCGCTGACCACCTGCTTGTAAGGCAGGCGCTCTCCCAACTGAGCTAACACCCGATGACACAATATAAGTATTGTGTTGAAACCTTTTTAATTTTATATAAAACAATAATTTTTGTCAATTAAAATATTATTAATTTTATTTTTTTTTTTAATAATTTTAAAATGAATTTTTGATAATATAATCTTCTTTAAAAAAATAAAAATTATATGTGACCCACGTGTCATTCGTTCCAAGTTTAGTATAATTAATTCTAGTTCAAATAACGTTACAGGTAAGACGGTAGTGGATATTAAAATTTAGGCTCTTCAAGGCAAAGGTTAACAAGTTTTTTTTAAGTCATAACAATTTAAGCGTTCAACCCGCGGAATCGATGCAAACGTTAAAACGAAAAATTGGAATCCAGAATTATTGGTGTGTAGGTATTTTCTTTTTATATCAATTTAATAATACTAACATAAAATTACAGAAACAACTTGGTACTGTAATCTGTTAATGTTATTGATTGAATCAGTCCATTATCGGTTTGACAGCCGGTTCTTTTCGTTATACAGGATTTGTTTGATACAAAAAAATATTGATAAACGTCATCGTTTACTGATTATCGTTTATTTATCTACCTTCATATTTAGTATTGCATACAATCGACGTTTTGTATACAGTATTTATCGTACAATTCGCAGTAAGTTTCGCAATCAACTCTTGAAGCGTATTAATCACGATTGTCAATATTTCCACGTAGGTGCTCCAAGACCACGGTCGTATTGAACGCATTTAACTAATGCTTGATTTACTAAACGGATAATGAGGTTCGTGGCGCGCGGCGAATAACAATCGAGCATTTCGGTGGTACCGATGACGTAAGATTTATATTTGTAGTATTCCGCGTGCAGTGAGGGAATAAAACAATTATTATAGGCGCGGCGAGACCGGCGAGCGACGGTGCTCGGTCTCGGCGCCGGCCGATTGCGTCACGCACGTTGCCATCAGGACGATGCACTCAATGACTTTTTTTACAATGCCCTCGTAACAACTTCTTCGATACGAATTTTTCGAATCATTTCAGATTCGTTGAGTTTTAACGAGGAACATCATACTGGGAGTTGACGCGACAAACGAAAATATGTCTAAAAACAACTGTCTTTATTTTCTCTTAGTTTTAAATGTAAATACACTAAAGTATTTTTGTATCTGTAATGTGTTTATATTCCGAAATCAGAATTTGACTCTACTAAAACAGAATATGAGCACAAACATTATTATCGTTGTTGAGGTTCATAATAAAAGTAACTATAAATAATATTTTAAGCTTGACCCATACTAATTATACTATTATACGAAATATATAATAGTATTGGAGATTTGAATAAATAAGCCATAAATAAGTATTATCTCATGACATAAACAACATATTGGATTTTTAATATTAATTTCCTTAATAGGAGCATGGGAACTTAGCATACATAATTTAAACAATTTATTAATGTATAACACTTCATTCAAACCGTCCTTTACTTGAGTATTAAGATGAGTATTCAACGTAGATGTGTCAAAAAAAATCAAATTTGTTATATGTACTTAATATGTATTATCTTTTGCCTAATAATTTTACATAAATTAAAAATAAAACTTACTTAGTAAAAATGCTGCTGGCAGGAGCAGCCTCACCAGCAACAATGATAAGTAGTACTTATGCATGTTGCCTGCAAAAAAAAACCCAATTTATTATACAACATACTAGTATATCACAAAATATTGAAACTGTATTTTTGTATAGAATATTCCTACACTTGTTTTTCCAAATTTTACTATACTTATAATAGGTAAAAGATACAAAATATTAAAAAGTTAATAATGTATGCAAATTATATTTAAGTAAAAAAATATTCTTATTGCCACAGGAATATAATTTGGTTTTGATGACAATTATTTTTATTTTTAAGCTAATTCATAATAAATTTTTCACATGTTTGATTGACAATATCTATCATATCTGCTCCACTAATACATATATTTTATTACATTACACCAAGTTACTTGGTAAATCTAATAAATGTATAAATTATACAAGTATATATAAGCTTATATATGTCAAGAAGCTATGTTCTGTGATCACCAATCCATTTGCGCAGAATGTGGTTTATGGTTGTAACCTCTCGAGAGGCTTATGTTCAACAGTAGTAGGTTGATGATGATAAAGTATGTTCATGCATATGTGCATTAAATTTGGTTGTACATACATTCAGCTCAGTATTTTTTATTCTAAACTAATTTGTTATTTATTTTATTCAAACAATAATAATTGGATATAATACTTTTTATACAGCATTAGTAACAATTCTACAATACAGCAATTTACATAAGTAAAATTTAATTTAACTGATTATTAATAAACAAGTAAATCAAATATATAACTGAGTTAATAATTTTGTGTAATTTATAATATAAACAAGAATTTAATGGTGTCATTTTTATAAGAAAATGCATTCCAAGGATTTCGGTATGTTTCGGATAATATTTATTAAATGTTGGTATATTTAATTCCACTCTCATTAGCAATTAATTGTTTTTATCAACACACGCATATGACGAGTACATATTTACTAATACCGCTTTAGATTAAGTTTCTAAAAGCTTATAAGGTAGCTTTAATTCAACTTAACATATCTTAAGCACATTATAATTTAAAAAAATATATCATACATGCCTCATATAAAATCATATAAAAAAACGTACAATACGTTTTAGGTCACTTCACCAACACTATCATAGATAAAAGTTATTATCATATTTTGAAATCTTCCAATTAAATAACTTTTCATACTTTACGATCATTTTAACGACATGTTAGAAATTCACAAAAGCAAAACACAACCATCACATCCTACACTCAGAATGACACTTACAAGTTACATTACGTTACAGTAACATGATGTATACTGTCTGAGTTACCAACGTCTATACATATTCCACACTCGTATGATATTATCATGGCTTACAATTGCTAGACAATAATATAATATTTTTGATACTTCATTGTTTGTTACTGTAAATCATACTTACAATTGGGTTAGCCTATTTAAATTGAGATTAAGCATTTCTTTGTTAATATTATTATATAAATTTTTGTAGAAACACGTGATTATAGCAACATTAGTGACATCAAAGTGTTGGGTATGAAATCGATTACCGGTTTTTAATTTTATAATGTATTACCGTACTTGTGATAACCGTATCATACTTTTAAACAAATAATAAATCTAAAATAAATACAAATTGAAACGTTTACCTGATTTTGTAATACAGTTCTTATAATTAAATTGTTACATTTACGTTTTTCCTCCATCACTACACAAAATTTATTTTTATTGCGAATTAATGGCGTAGCCAGGTGAGTTTTCTTGTTTATTTCTTATTTCTTTCATTGTGTTCCATCGTTTTCATTTGTTTTGTCCAAATGTTTTTCATTGAGCAAAGTATTTAGTATCCTTCAAAGTCAAAATTTTTTCATCTATCTATTTTTATTACATGATAAACTAATCTAACGAGTAATGAACACGTATTGGATTTGTTCCGAATTTATTCGCTAGTATCATTGTCATCACTTTCACTTTTCACGCGTTTTGCTCTAGCAGTGGTTTTAGTGTGCAAAAACGCATCGAGGCGCAGTCGACATGGACGAGTGAGTTCCCTATTTTCTGTTCGTTTGCGTTTCATTGTTCCAATATGAATATATTACGACAAGGTTATTAGTATCCTCCGACAAGAATCCGAATATGATTGTTGGTCACGTCACCGTGATGAAACGCACGTCCTTGCGATGTGTATTGTTTTGATGCGACCGATGTTTTCTTTTCGACCAGCACCATGTCGACCCTAACGAAAATGACCCGCACGGTTAAGAAACTGGAAGTTCCAAGGCCCCTGAAATCGACGACAAGTTCAGCACATAACCGCAACTCCGTACTGGACGTGAAAATTAATTCTGGTAAGATTCCTATCTGACTCCAATAGTTAGTGGCAGAAATGTTTGAATACAATTAAATCTATGCTATAACAAAAATTGTAATCTAATCTTGCACTTGATATAAATACCAGAATTACACTACCACTTATCTGAAGAGACTACTGTTGATAACATAATTATTAGTAAATATTTACAAACTAATCTTAATACTATTATTCAAATCAATTATAAATAAAACAATGACTTTCACTTCATTATCAAATAAGTATTGAAATCTTAATTTGTGTTTTATTAGATGTGACTAAATGACTTCTTGTATATTGTACTGTTGCAGTTGATGACCTTATAGTACTTACGGAGGCGGTGGCATATCAAATGATGCAGGGGAACTTTGACCGTGTGCTTCAAAGTAATGTTGCCACTATGTATTCAAATCTCAAGCTATATGGTGCGCAACTTGAAGCTCTCTACAAGGACTTTCTTGACAGGTTACATAATTTTAAAATTACCATATTGAGATCTTTTTATAATTTTTATTGTGTCATGAAAGTATACTATAATATTGTTGTTTCCAAGCTAACTGTTGAGTTACGAATGTGATGTTACAAGCAAAGAAAATACATTAATGGTGATAATATAATAATAATAAGTAATGAAAAATGTTGAATTTTTTTTGTAAATTTGAATTAATTTCTTTAAAAATAATGGAGATTCTTTCAGGTATTTTGTAGTCTTCCGCAATGGGTCTCAAGATGAGCGATTGGATAAAAAGACCAGATTGCATCTTCTCGAGTTGATAGAACTGCGTGCGAAGCATTGGCAGGGCTCGGATTACATGAGTCAGTATTATAGGCACCGTGGCACACATGCAGAGGTACTGTATCACAATTACATACCTTTAGAAAGAAACGAATTATTGCTGAATTGTTTCATTCATATTTACTCTAAAGTAAATCCATCATTAAAGTAAACATAACTGGTGAAATGTAAGAATATTTTGCATTTCTCTGCCTATCCCCGGGGACTCCAGGTGTGAAGTTACTTCTTTTTAATCCATCAATTTTTTATGAACTTTGTATTTGACATGTATGAACAATGATCTCACAAAACAAGAAGCTGCAAAATCTTATTATCATCACAATAATAGCTAATGGCTATTTCAGTAAAAGTTAGACATTTTGCATATGATCATCTATTATTGTTGGAAACTGACTTACTTTTTTTAGCTTTTGTGCTCCAATAAATTGCAAATGCCTTTATAGGATAGGCAGAGAGCATGGAGTGTGAATTATCCCTGTATCTTTACATCATCTAATTTATTAAGTATTAAAATTCCTGAGAACCACAGAACACCTTTCATCTCAATATTGGAATATGATTTGAACAAGGGCACTGTATACTTAGGCATGGTATTAGTATTACTAAGGTCAATTTTCCAACGATAAGTAATGGAAATGAAGATTTATTTACCACAGGATTATTAATATTGTAAGTTTATATATTTACCGACATGTGTCATTTGTATGTATTTGATTGAGAATGGATTTATTTTGATGTGCCTTTGTAGCCACTACTAGTGCCAACGATGGAGGGGCCAGGCACGGGCGGTGCGACTTCCCCGCCGCTGGCTACGCCGACAGAGCCGCCCGCGCTGCTTGGCCCTGGAGAGGTAATCAAGGCCTCGGGCAAATTCCCAAAGCCCACCAAGATACCTGGCAAGACTTATTCTAAAGATGAGGTTGTCATTAGAAATGCGGACTCTGGAAAAGGTGATTTTATATGTTATTTTCTCTAAATTCATAGACTGTGATGGACTATGATGTCAAGACTTTTTATAAATGTTTTCACTTTTGAGACTAGCATAATGCAAGTGAAGAACCAGCGTGGTCGGCAGGGTTGGGTAATACACGTTACATATAGGGAAATAGGAAGAAAAATTGTAATACAATGATCTATAATGTTCAATATATGTAATGGGGCAAAATTATTTGACTGTTATTAACAATTTTATGGCTGTTGATGGTTTCAAAGAATGTTCTCCTTCGATTTGTATTATCATCTTATTGGACTACAAATTGACATCTTAGTTCATTGTTACTTAATAAAATAATATTTGATTATGGTATATATAATTCTGCATGTATGAGACCGAGAAGAGTCAATTAGTAGGTATCTTGCTCAGGTGACAAAGAGTGCATGATTCAAGTCAATGTTATGTGATTATGTTATCTATAGTATGTTTAATTTGCCTCTAGATAATCATGTGCAGTGCATGTTTATGATTTCTACTATGTAATTGTCATTTATTTGGTTAGTTTTACTTGTAGTTTCCATTTATAATATGAAATATTCTGTAATATTCCATAACATTGACTATATTTTTTCAATAGCATGACATGGCTGTGATGATATATCAATATTGGTCTGTAGTTTATATATATGTATGTTTCTGAATTTAATTTGTTATTGAACTTTTAGAATTATGTAGTTTTCATGACAAACACATATAATTTAATTAAATGTCAAGTTTATTATCCCTGATAAAAAAACTTTAAATGTTCCTTAAATAACATTTTTCTAAATTGTTTTTTGGGCTATAAGTAAACATATGGAACATGTTAGAGCAGGTTAAATTCCACATGTGAATAGTGAACTTCCTGTGTAATATGATCTCTAACTCTTTAATCGCCTTTAATTTACTCTTGTTACCTCCAACGAGTGCGCTAAAAATAATTTTTTCTCTGTTTATATTTCGATTTTTGTACGTTATTATGACCTAGAAACAAAATATTTTCGATAGTGTCTGATAAACAGCGATAGCCGGGCGAGGTTGTGTGTGTGAGGTTATGTTAGGTTAGGCGTGTATTAGGGCCGCTGCGGAGTCGCGCGGCGGCGACGCTGTATCTGAAGTTGTGTTGTGGTGTTGCAGTGATGGGTATCAAGGGGAGGCGGGTGCACATGATCGAGGAGCTAAGTGACACGATTATATCGTTTCAGCGAGGTACGAATGCACGGTGCGGGGCGGGCGCGCATGGTGTGCCGGATCTATACATGCCTTCACATCCACTTAACACCCACATCTTAACGCTTCCCTACTGCGTTTAATATGCTCACAATATTACCAATCATTCTATAACATCCGTTTAAATACAGATAAAACAAATGCTGTACGTTCATAACCATAGATGAATGCGTAATGTTAAATCGTATAAGAATCATAATGTTATGTTTCAGTGGTAGAGGTTTGCAATGTTAACAATGTCCGAACGCCATAACCATGAGTACAGAATGCCCGTTTCATTTTATATACGCCTGGTAATCGCATCGGCTTGCGCTTGATTGACACGGTTGATATCAGTGTGGGATATGTTGTGCTCATTTGATCACTCGTCACAATGTATGTTTGCAGTAAGCCCCGGTGCCAAGGAACGCCTCGTTCAGATCACCGGGCCCAATGAGGAAAACGTTAAGTGAGTATTTCCATTTTCATTGATCTGTCAATTCTTTCTTGGTTCCACTGTTGGAAACGAGTCTATACTCAGAATGGTAGGGCTAAGGTTTGCTACAGTGCCACAGTATCCAAGGACCAGTTGGCAGACTTCGGACGGCTTAGGTAATAGTTTTCTTTTTTATGTCTATGATCATAAATATTTTCTGTTGTAGAGCTTGTACGTTATTCGACGAAAATTTTATACCCAATGTTAGTTATGTGCATTAGTTATACGCTAATTAGTGGTGTTATTTAATGAGGATCATACAAATACTTTCATTTTTGAGTTTGTATAATGTTTTGTGGTTTTTTATTCAGCTTTTACTTACAAGGTTACGGTGGGTTGATCACGTGTTGGTTGTTGAATTTTTTATCTGCTTTTGTAATTGAATTTTGATAGGCCCATTGAATTTCAGCGTGCAGACTTCACTTTCCAAGTAGAAACAAGTAGTAATAGTTTTGTCACCTCGCTGCAGTTAACGGTGTGCAGTGCCGACCGATAGTGTAGGGGCATTTCTTTTACCTCGTATTAATGCTTGGAATAATCATTTTATTACCTTTACCGATGTAATTTAGACTAATACAATACAATTGTCTTCAGTCTAAACCACAACTAGTGTAACTAAGATAATAAAGATGTTATAAGGAAACACACACGAGAGGTGTCTGGGTACATAGTCTACAAATGATCTCTGCCCAGCAATCTAATATTAATAACAGTAATCTTATGCAACCATCATTACCTATAACTATCCAGGTGTGGTTCAATTAAAATGTTTAAAATGACCAATTTCAAGTGTAAAATTACTATTAGACTTACTTGATGTAAGGCGGTCATGCTCCTTAATAGAGAGCTACGACACAAAGTGACCAGCCGTACTAGACCGGGCAGGCACGCTCTCGGGCGCTCACGGCCGCGTGTGTCGCCAGCCACGCCAAGCACCTGATCGGCGACACGATCCGGCGCAACGCGTCGCCCGTGCGGCTGGACGGCGCGCTGGACGGCGCGCTGGCCGGCTCGCGCGCCTCGCTCGACTCCGCCCACTCCGACGAGGCGCCGCGCCCCAGAGAGGTACGCACACACAGTCAGTAGCAAGCTACAAGTGTACTTCCTGAACTTGCTTGAACAGTCATTATACCTCACATCGAGACTCCATTGCAAGTATTCAAGTCACATTGAAATAGCTTATAACGTTATAACGGTTAAAATCAATTTATGAAATAAATCCTAAAACATACACGTGGACATATTGGTAATTCCATGTTTTAGTTATCCGAAGTACTTTTTTGAATACACTCGCTTTGCTATAGCTTCGTTTTTAGGTTGCTGGCAGAAACGTTAGAAATTTTCTTTACCAGTTGTTAGGTGAATGAGACAATGGCTACGTGAATCTGTGTGTGTTGGACCAATTTCAGAAGTCGCCGCACAACAACTCCCGAGCCCTGCTCCACAGCTTCTCCACGAACGACGCCGCGCTGGGCGAGTACAAGTACACCGTGACCTTCGGAGACCTCTCCCTCAAGATCACGGGCAACAACTTGGACTTTGTTAAAGTGAGACGCTTGATGTATTGACAAATATTTTTATTTGATCGGCCGTATCAGAAGTCTACTCTACTGCGGCAACAGGTCTACCAGGTTTGCCTGGGTTTGATGCCCAAGTCGGGTTCGATTGATTTCTTCTAACATGAAGTTTCCAATAATAACTTGTGCACCACCCGGTGTATGAAAATAGACTCACCAGTTATTCTGTAGTGGACCGTACATGTAGCTGGTGAAACGTGGAGGGAATTATACACAGAGTACGTGGTTTGCAGAGCCGTACCTCTTAGGGCAAAAGGTGTGAGGTTCAATTACGTTATTTTTATTTGGTGTGTTCGAAATGTGATTGACTCATGATTCAGAATTCCTAAACAATGATTCACCGTTTCCTGTAAATGGAACAGTCGAATGGAGGTCACTGTTAGTGCGGCTGCATGACTCGTTTTGACCCGAAGTAAATAGTTTTTGTTCATCATTGGTTTCTATGTAGAAAATACATATACACATTGTGATAATGTAGTAGGAAAGCTCTTACAATTATGCTCCATGGTAACATATACTAATTAATTTATTGAAGGAAAACTATTAATTAGCATACCACATTTAATTTAGCTGAAGATTCAAATCGTATACCACTTTGTATCACTCGTTCAAAACAAGCGTAGGTTATAATGATAAAACGAGTAATAGCCGCTTACCGCCCAACGCTCGCGGTGCGCAGACGGCGAAGCTGGTGCTGGACCAGTACTTGGAGAGCGCGGGCGCGCTGGAGGCGCTGGGCGCGGGCTCGGGCGACTTCTTCACGCTGTCGCAGCGGCCCGGCGCCGCGCTGCTGCTGCACGACGAGCCGGCGCTCAACGGCGCCGACGACGACGTGTTCGCGGCCGACGCGCCCGCCGACGACGACGGTGAGTGGGCGGCGCGCGGCGCGCGAGACCACCATACGACGGGCCCTGCACGTTTACACGAATGCAACGGATAAAAAAGAGCCGCTCGTATGAAGAAACAAAGGTGTGGGGTCGATATTGCTGTTGCTCATTATACGACTTCTCCAAAAAGAAACCGAATTAATTTCGTCAATGTGTCCTCCTACGAACCTTGAATTTTTAAGCCAACCTATTTGATGAAAGTCGCACGTGTTTGATGGTCTCATAGGTTGAACCTATTCGAATAAAGCATCGCAGATCAGCAGTTAAATAGCATTGAAAACCCCCTTAGTTTTGTTACCAGAAATGATACTAACTGTAGTTGAAGAAATAACAGCTTTTGGAAGTGCATGGATTTGTGGAGTTGCTACTAAAGTGAGGGTGTGCAGCGAACACAACTGTAACATGCGATACTGTTACACGCGGTGCGACCGACTGCAGCATGTAGGTAGCGATCGAACAGACGTTTGATTGAGGTTATCATTGCATAAAGCCATATAGAATTATATTCGGTTATGTCTCTTCGTTGTGTTCCATTATTATTATTATTATTTTGATCATGTCGAATATTTATCGTATTTATGTATTTATTTACATGTCATATCTTAACAAATCTCTTGATAAATCACCGACCATTCATCACACGGCTGTGGGAAGGTGTATTCCAAATTTGTGTTGCGTCAAATATTTTCATATCGGCCATTATTAAATTAAAACATTGCCTGCCCCGGGACTGAAGTGCTCGTATGCGACTACTTTAGTACATTTTGTTTGTGTACGAATGTTTCGTGTCAAACTAGTCCCATTGCTGAAGTGGTCTCGTGAGTGAGTGTCAGTTCAGCCGTGACGCATACTCGGCAATAGGATTCTTTTCGTTCGACGATGTACATAAGTTTGGTTTGTTTGTAAGTTTACACAGCGAGCCATAATTATGAATTATTTGTAGCTGTATTTTACTGATATTCTAAAATGTTGTTCTAATTATTATCGCGCCACATAACAATTTGTAAGATTACTTGCAGAATATAATTTTTTATTCTTTTTTCAAATTCTACTTTGTCTCCTTATGGTTTGTATCTTTGCATTTGGAAGAAACTACATAAAAGTAGCGGCAGAGAAATATTTACAGATTAATCAATTCGTGCGTAACGCGAGTGACTTTTTGAGTTTACTTACTGATTGAGTAGAATCTTTCATCGGTAAAATCTTGAGGGTCCTGTCCTGGATACGCGGTTAAAATGAATATGAGTGTGATGCGTCACGGCGGGCGGGGCCCGCGGGGGTGGTCGGTCGATGGTCGGTGGTCGGTGCGGCCGTGCGCTGACGGCGCGTGCGTTGTGTGCAGCGGGCGACGGCGGCGCCGCGCCGCGCCGCCCGCGCTTCTCGCGCGCCACCTCCACCGACAAGAACCAAGGTAAGGCGAGTCGCGCGCCACCCTCACCCACTATCTACATACGTGCCTCACGCTCAACCTCAATGCCCCACATTCGAACACATTACCCAAACTCCACACTCAACCACACTGCTCCATACTCAACCGCACTGCTCCACAGTCGACCACACTGTTTCACACTCAACAACATTGCACTATACTTCCCCACATTTAACAACATTCTGCAAGAATCTTCCACAGCTCCTCACTATCTCCGTCCTCCACACAATAATAATTTATTTATATTTCGCCCCCATATCATATACATTATAAATTTTTCTACTTGATTAAGCATTTGCACAGGTAAATGCTTTGAGAAGCGAGTGGGGAGTGCTCAGATGACGTTCTCTCAGTCGAACCTTATACACATTTACTTACATAACGTTATAACGAAGAGAAAAACTATTCACTCTTTTACTGCTTACTATCATGATAAAGGTCCATCGAGATTGACTTGTGTGTATATGGCGGGATTTCAATGAGTTGACGTTAATCGTGAACATCACAGTACGGAATATACGTAACTTCACGCCTGTAATCCCCGAAGGGGTAGGCAGAGGAATGCAGAACATTCCCGATTCACCGGTTACGTTTACGTCCCACTATGTTGGTGAGCCTATTGCCATGCATTGGACACATGTCCAGACTTCGATCCACTATTAGAAAATCTAAATTAGAAAATTTTGTAGTGTTCGACCTGGGAATCGAACCCGGGACCTCTCGATCGGCA
>DWEI01003483.1:0-12793 GCA_018245875.1 Mysoria ambigua | reverse complement strand
TAATGAGATGCGGCATAGCCTTCGGTCTTTTATATATCCTATTTCTAAAACCTATTTTTAAGCTGATTAAATTTTATGTTTTAAAGTACTGGGTATAAAAATGAATTATGAATTTTGGAATGAAACCTGTATCCATTAAGGAAGGGCTATTACAGAAGTTCCAGAAAATTTCCAGTTGACGAAATTCATTGCAATGTCTTAAAAGCTTATCTTCTTTTAAAACTTCCGAAGTTGCTATTTGCTGACTTCGGATTGCTGAAGATTCGATGAAAAAGTTTCCACCGAAGCTTGTTACTACTAAGTTACGATTGTCGCGAAAAGTATTGGAAAAATTTATTAGTTTTCTCAGTAAATATAAAAGTTAAAAAGTAAGGGTTTATCTTACTAACTTATGTTCGCATTCCTGTTGGGTATTACTATATATTTTTCTTTTTAATACTTTAAATTATTAATTAATTATTTTAATACTTTAAATTAAAGATTAGCTATTGACTCGATAAAGAAAATATCATTTTACAATTTACAAATCACCTTATAACTCTGACTGCCTCGTTGCTCGTGTTGGTTATAAGTGCGACTGCCGATCGGGAGGTCCCGGATTCGACACTCGGGTCGAACACTACAAAATTTTCTAATTTAGACTTTCTAGTAGTGATTCGGAGTCTGGATATGTGTCCGATGCATGCTAATAGGCTCACCAAGTATTCCATAATGAGACGTAAACATAACCGGTGGATCGTAGGAATGTTCTGCATTCCTCTGCCTACCCCTTCGGGGATTACAGGCGTAAAGTTACGTTTGTTCTGCATTCCTCTACCTACCCCTTTGGGGATTACAGGCGTGAAGTTACGTTTACCTTAAAACTAAATTAACATACCGCCTTCGTGAATCAAAATATGAAATGTTTTGTCACAACACGCCAACGTTGATATTGAAGCTGACGCTTGCGTTGTAGTGTCACGTCTCAGTGTTTATTCTAGACGACCTTCGTAGCAATACGTTGCCTCTACACAGTATCTACAGTCTACATAGTTCGTAGCGCTGGCAACATCTGCTACATCATTGCCTATTCATTTCGTAGAGGGTGTGTTGGCTCATTGTTGCCTACATAACTCTATTCACACCTGTAGCACTTCATGTAGTTATGTAAACACAGGTGTGCCGTTATTCACTGGAAAATCACTACACCGGTTTAATGTTTGTTGGTGTTTTCTATTTGCATACAAATTCATTTGTATAGAAAATCGAAAATTTCACAATAATAATTCGTTTCTTCTTCAAAATACTTCAAAATGATATATACATGTCATAAAAAAATAACACTGAACATTTTGTCTAGAGCACAAATACTAAAATATTTCTCATTCCGGTCCTCGACAGCGGGGCCCGCTTGTTAAGCGCTGCCTAAACAGACATGTGCTTAGTCTCCCTAACTTCGCACGTCCAATCTGTTTACTCTATAGATGTATGGCGCGTACCCTTGCCATATTTTTATTGCTGACGGACACGACCGTAAAGGCTTATTCACATGTAATCTCTCATACGGAGTAACGTTAATACTAAATAGCTCAATAAAAAATGTGGTCCATTTACTTGAAATTTTTAAATTTATGAATTCTTCGAAGCATTCGTATCTCTGTTGCGACTGCACATTATCGTCATCGTTGTCATTATTATCAGTATCATCATCATACCATGTAATAACAAAATGTTGTCTATAACATCGACCAAATGTGGATTACGGTTTTTACGCTCCTTAGAGAACGTTCTGGAGAATGTGGAGGTTTACACAAGACATTTTATTTCGCCGTCATAGCGATTGATATTTAATCTTATAGTGGCACGAAACCTTATAAAGTCATAGACGTATATCGGTATTCGAATTTGTCTCCTAATGTAAGTGATTAAAATATAAAATTCAGGTGTATTAATTTCTTTCATAAAGTTCAGTGTTGCTAATAAGGGCGAAGCAGGTTTTAATGACATGGTGCTCTACACGAAATGCGCAAAAGGAACTCTCCTTTTAAACTCTCAATGCGATGCCATTCGTCTTCTGTTGCAAACATCCATAAGCGACGTCCACTTACCAGCGAGTGGCCCCCCTGCCCGGTTTCTATCAAGTGGTCCGTCTGTTTATTTTACAAGCTAAACATATATAAAAAAACAGCTAATCTCGCTTTTATGCGAAAGTTTTCATGCTTTGGTGAGCAAATCAATCACTACGTACCGGTTGCAACTCTGGCATAACAGTCGTATATATCGTAACATCTTGAGGACTGTGATTGCCGTATTTCCTTATTATATTCGCATGTGTTATTGTGTATACGACGAACGGTCGTGGGGTGTAAGTCGTTAGGCGCGAGGGCGGAGGGAGCGTCTCGGTCGATATCGCAACGCGCAGTGTCTGCGAGACGCGGCCGAGTCCTGTAATTTGCTTTGCTAACAATGTTCTCAAGAAAAGTTACTTGATGGAACCGTCCATGTACAAATTACGCTTCTAGTTATTTCATTATTCGCGTAAAATAAACTATTGAATCATTCATCTGTCAAGTCTGACTGTCATTCGTCGTGATGTAAAATTAATAATAATGTGACAAATTGAAATAACCGCAATGTAAATTAATACTTAGAAATGTTTACTCAAACTACCCTTTCATAATTAACCTAGTGGACTGTAATTGAAAGTAATAGATGGGTGATACATGATAATAGCAGTGTAATTTCACTTTTTGTTCGCGATGCTTTTTAATTGACACCATTATACAAGGTTTCATTTAAATTAATGGTTACATTTAGGTCGCCCCGCCCAAAAGTCTGCGACGTGGGCGTGTATGAACCGCTATTGTGAGAGTAAGTAGAAATGAGTGTTTGAGTGGAAACCGTTAGGGCCAAATTGTCCTGAACTTTTCAAAATGTCAACGCATTTGAACAAGCCGCGCTGACTGTTATCGTTAAACAACAGACGCAGAAGCAATTTATAGGCCTTTTGCAATGCTCTCTCAAAAATATGACAGTTTGGTCAAATGTATACCAACCTGCACATATTGCTCATATTAAACGCAGTACAACACAGTTCGCTATGCAATACAGTTGCCTCTGGCTCCGTTGGAAACGTTGCTTTATCGAATTTATTGTAATTCTCGTAGTCATTACCGTATGCACGTTACCCCAGAATTTACATTCGCTACTGTAAGGGGTCGAAGTAGTATATATCACATCACGATGTACCAGTTTGGATTGACAAAGATACGGATGAGCGCGGTATCGAAGGAAGATCTGCCACGCCCCCCTCCAAACTCTACCGTTGAATCGATAGGTCCCAATACGGTGCCCGCTGTGTTCCCGTAAGCGGCTCTAAAGTAGAGAGGATAGACGAAATATATCTCTCTCCCGTTACTGAATCAGGATCCCTGTGAAAGCCTAATACGGCCGGGAACAAAGAGAAATACTTGGGGATTTTTACTGATTTAAATCCACCATGAACCCTTGTCGTTTTCATTAAGTAAAAGTATGAAAGATAACTTACTCGTATGTGAAAAAGAAATAAAAAGACTGACTGAAACCTACTGCGTATTACTAATGTTATAATCAGATTACGTTTAAACCACTCTTAAATACGGCGACAATGTTTCCGCTACAGTCTTATAGCAATTTTATAGTTACACGATAAAACTATTTAGTTAAGGATACACTATTTAGTTAAGGATATACTATTTAGTTAAGGATAGCTTTGACGTCAGGGTGGCTGAGCTCTTTGGGGTACAACTTTGGCTGACATATCCTGGTACACGGGTGCACAGGCACTGTTTGATATTACTTTGGAGGTCGAGTGACGTGTTTTATGACAGACCAGTAACGATTTACTACAGGTGAATTTTAGTTGTGCCCAAAAAGGAGGCATCCATGTACACTCAAGCGTTATTCATATTGGAAAAAGTTAAAACTTATTTATCCGTGGCAGAGACAACAAAAAAGGCCTTTCTTTTTCTTTAAAGTCAGTAGGCCATGAGTCCAATGTCTTCACATTTTAATTTAAAAAATAATGTCCGATAAGTAACAGTGTTATTTGTTGGCTATAGATATTGCAATGACTAATGAATTAATTTCTTTTATAATATACAAATCAATAAGGAAAATAAATCGTAGGATTTTAAGTTCCTACATAAACCATTGTATTTAAATGTCTTAATTTTTTTTATTTATTATTACTTATTTATATCTACCAAAATTTATTAAACACCAGAAAACTTGAAAGCACTAAGCAATTATTCGTAATTGCTTAGCGCTTTCAAGTTTTTCATTGTTCGCAATGTACTTATAAGAATAAATATTAGGGTCACTTCAAGTAAAACAAATATGTATCAACTTTTCCTTGCAGCTCCCGAACTCACGGTTCAATGTCGGTTCATTAACTACATAAGAAGAGGGGAAAGTGATTCGGGCGATATCGGGCTTTATTATAAAAATAAAGAAAAAATTGTACACCGCGTAAAAATATTATGCCTTACCCCTAGCCAGATCTCATTTAGAACTAAGACGAACTTTACAGAAATATTAAATACTTAGCAAGTCAAAATTGTTTTAGCAGGAATAAGTTAAAAACTGCGTCAAAATACGGAATGTATAGCATTTTTGATACTTATATATACGTTATCTATGTATACCTTAATAATGTGTTATTTCATACCTTAGTGAATCACATACCGAGCTGATCACATATAACACTGATTCAGTTAACTGCTGTGTCTTATTAATTCTTAATACTGTTTTAAATAATAATACTACTATGTAATGAAAAAAGGAATACTAATTATATTATTTTATAAAAGAGATTGTTGGGGCTACGTTAAGTAAAAAACTCTAAATATACTTTGCCTTGAAGCCCTCAAAATCGCGCCTCAGTGTCGGCTCATTACCGATATAACAAGCAAACAGAGTAACTCGGCCGATATCTGGCTGTTCGTCTCGGTATTAGCACACTTTTACTAATTAACGACACTTGTAGCGTTATGTAAAGGAAAAATTCCATTGTCTTGGAATGTCTGGATCATCTTGCCTCAATTTTTCTTTGTAGCCCTGATATTTTCGCATACAATCTGAAACGTATACTTACCAACAATGCCTTTGATAGTTACATATAATATATTTAGCTATAATAGTTTGACCCGAAGTGAATACATTGCAATAATATATGGCATACACTGTTTTCAAATTGAACGTTAAGCTACATTTGAGAATAGCGTAAGCCTCTTGATATGAATTTCAGTGTTTAGGAATTCAATTATGACAAGCATTTTTATATATAAAAGTGTATTTAAGATTAAATGTAACTTACAATGACGAAGGAAAGTCCACGCCTTAATATTTTTCATAACGTTGTTAAGGGATAAAAAAAATCCGATGTGTATTTGATGTTCTTTTTAGATAATGGGCTTAATCTTTCTATTTTGAAAAGAGTTCGGTGTCTAATAATGGATTTATAAAAATGGTTAAGATCGTGATTAAATTAGTTTTTGGTGTGATACTTGGCTACATGATGCGTTAGGAAAAGTTCAAGGGTGGAGAATCTCGAATAAAAAGTGTAAATTATGATGCTGAATAAAGCGTTCTCAGTTTTAATTAATCAAGAGACCGTGAACGGTGTTCGAGCGTTATCGCATTATCTACGAAGCAATAAAGCACTCTTGCAGAATAGCTTAGCGAGCCGTTGCGAACTTGGCGATGTTTATATTTCATAAAATAAATATTAGTTTTAGCGACATTACATGAGATGTACAATGTATCTAGTGGAATGTACTTGGCTCCTTTGCCTACCCCATCTGAAAATACGGACGTTATATGATTTTATATTAAACAATAGATAAGCAAATTCAACCAGTTTTACTGCACACTGAAATTTAGCGTGAGACTCCTAAAATTAGCACATATTTATAGCGTTCGACACATTACATTATGAAATGCAAACACTGTTGCTAAGTAGAAATATTAGTTGGTATTGTAAAGAACTCTATGAAAACAGGTATAAAATTATCTACTCTGTAAATAATGCATTTAAACGAAACGTTATAATGTGGTTGGTTTCGAAATTTGAACGTGGAAGCATATTACATAAACATAGGCTGAACGATATTTAATTTTCGAACGTGTATTTCTCAACACGCACAGCGCCACACAATGTTCTACGTTCAACATTTTGCACGTAATACGCATAATGAGACTTGATGGTTAGAGCTTGCAATCTTCAGCGGAATCGAGTTAGCCGCACTCGGCTGCCGGCGTTATTGCGTTATTTGAACTGTAATAAAACTCACTCGGGCAATCTGGCTTTCACTACATCACTTTCATTTGAAATATAATCCCTATATTGAATGTTAGCTCATTGACGTACATTTCGTAGATCATTCACTCAGCCTCTATGACGTATGACATACGAGTACCTATAAGATAATTGGTGAAACGTGTAGTTGTGGCTAGTGGTTTAGAATTATGCCTCCGCCATGACAGGGCTCATGGGTTCAAACTGCGGAGAGAGAGATGCTATTGGCTTACAATGTTCTGAGAAGGAAAACATTGTAAGCCAACATGTTAAAACTTTGTTGAAATCCGATACGATACATTGTGCCATGGATGTACATGACAATAACCACTGTACTAGAGATCTCACAAAGGAACATATTTACGACGAACTCTCCTAAATATAGGGGAAAATGTTACAAAAGTTACATTATGTTCATCAACGAGAGCAAACTGTTAGGGAATTCCGCGTATTTTTTCGCCTACAATACACGCGATACGCATTAGACGAGAAGAACGCAACGGCGTGGTTATAAATGGTGCATCTAAAAATACGTAAGTGAATCCGGTCATTGTTTACACTGAATTTACTCTGATTTATGTTCGTGCATGACGATATTATTGAACGTCGGAATATGTTATATGTTAAACATGTTAAAACATAGCAATGACAGAGTAATGAAATCCGCCGACGGACACGCCACACCTGGCCGTCAACCGTTGTTTATATAGGCTCGCCGCGCACGATTCCGTCGGTACACAATATTAAATTTTTCACTCAATCAACTGGACAGTTTAGTAAGTGATGCTTGAAATCACACATGTGTCTTGGTTACGTCAAACGGCCTCTTTTTTTCTGCTACTAATATTGCGTAATTCAATTTTAAAAATGCTTAAATTTTTTGACAGTGCATTTTGTAGCTTTAAATTGTTCTTTTTACTTTTGAATGTTTTTTTATTATTAATTATAACATCAACGTTGGTTGTAGAAGCAATAGAAATAAAAAAAAACCCTTTTTGAACCTAATATTACAGAACACCTCTACAGTGGGGCTGCGTGGTAGAATACGCTTTACAACCTAGAATCCAGTTGCCAGGTACCTGTGTTGATGAAACCTTAAAAGATGCTTTCGGTGTTTTACATAATATCTCGTTACTTACGCACACGTGTATACATTTATATTCGCTCAAACAGTTAAAACCTTAAGTGGGTCATAAATTTTACATTTCTAGACATTCAGACATTTATTCACGCCCGTTGTATTCATGTCTAGTGAGTAGCAGTGAGTAATAACATTGCAAAGTGTCCCCTCCCACTTATCCGAACTGATTCGTATTCTGTCAAATGTGTTCCCATCAATCATATACGCAGACGTTCGGATTTTTCTCCAGGGGCATATGACACTTAAGAACGATGACGTTTCTGAGGGTTAAGCAAATAAAATTGCATTAAAAATATCTGTCATTACATTAAAAATAACGTCACAAATATGTCTTTCAGGGTTTATAGTTCAAGCTTGAACTATTAAAATTTTAAAGTATATAAAACATTTTTTAATATATGTGTCATTTATTTTGACAAACGAATTTTAGTTTTACTTCATTGTTTTAGGGGTTGATTTATATATAAATTTAAATTACATCTAAAGCATGCGATATCGTATCATTTTATTTATGTACATTGGTTTATTGTGTGATATTACACAATAATATATTTATGATATGTTTATTTTTCTGATGTCTTATGTTAAGCGACGTTTGTTACGAGTATTTGAATAAACTTGCCGTAAATTTAATTTTATCAGTCGATATAAGAACAAATAAAACATCCCATAACATATTTTTCACGTAATAAATACAAACATTTCCTAAAGTAAATAGCTGCCACCGATGCAGATAGTGATCAGGGAAGTCAATTTAGGCGTCCTTGCCCGTTGACAAATGGTCATCGCGCGCCCACGCTTCGTTCAATCAAATATTCAAATGTCAGGACACTCGGCGATATTGGTACGGGATTAGCGGCGCAAACGAAAATATATACAACACAACGATTTAACAGTCCACCAAATTCGCCGTGAAGTAATATCTTTAATAGATAATTTAGTTATAAGCTCACCTTGTATTCCGTGGTTATACGTAAATAGGTAACTGGTAAATCGTCGGATTGTACTAAGCTCCTCTAACATAATACAGGCGTGATGTTATGTTATATTAAGTTGAATTATTTTGCGATGTTTCGCACTTTCTATACGAAGCATGGTAGACACGATCACACGTACCACTACCAAGACGAGATATGTATTTAACAATTGTCAGTTGCAAATGTATATTAATCTTCGGTGGTGGGGTACATCCGTTTAAACGCTACGAAATACGAATTTAAGCGCAAAGGTAGATGCGTCAGAAAATGTTACACCAGTTGATTGTTAATCTATCGGCGGGAAGGGGTTCTGAGATCAAAGGGACACGTCAATTTAATTTATTACCTACCTGCCGTACTACAAGGGCGCGCGCTATTGCACAATAGAAAATATAAATCGTATTCATTTCATTACATTGTGAGTAGCAAAGTGCATCGACAGCTTTCGTATGTTTGTACTCGTATTGTACAGACCACTCGTATACTTATAGATGCAAGAAATTTGTATAATGTTAACAAATATACAGACAGATCCATGAGGAAGGTTTAGGTGTGTCATTGATATAGGTTTAATGTATTTATGTAAACATTCAGCAATGACCAAGAATTCATTTCAAAAATCAATACATCTGGACTTTTTTGTCTTCTGCTTTGCTTGATTGGCTGCCGGTAATGCTCAGCTGATTTGCCCAGGACTCTGAAAAATCTTCACCATTTTACTCTTTCCCAGGTTGTCAAAAACAGTAATAGTTTAATCTGCCTTTAAGTCATCCGAACAAGAATCTAAAAGTATGTACGTAATTCAAACTACACACTGCATATATAACACCAGTAGGTAAGTCTTTTTAGTTGTTAAGTATCCGATTTGTGCAAGCTGAATAATGAACTAGATCTTTAAAAGTTCAAATGCCTGGCATAAGTTGATGGTACAATTAGACATACATATTTAGCAGGCAACGGAACTTCACGCAAAGTACAGATCAGTATGGAGAATTCAAAAGTATATCGGTTATATCACGTTGTTTTCCTCTATAAACTTAGTACTATATTTGGTCTTTAAAAACGCATGAATCTTAAAAGAGGTGCAGTCCAGTATTTAAACCTAATACCTCCGCATTGCCTTAGTTCTAAATCACTACGCTCTCATTAATAAATTAATTCATAATAAAGATAATCTTGAAACCGTGGAAAGGCCAAGTCATATTATTGCCTTGGATCTTATTAACTTTTCATTATCTCACCTCAGTATCTCATCGCTTTGCCCACCCGCTTACTCGCCACCGACGCCATAAACCCGTTTGACACCTGAAGGGCAAATGAATTGACGTTGAATTGATAGGATTTCATCAAAGCGATGAGTAAACGAAGGTCCTTCGGAAGTGATGACGCGAATTAATCCACATTGAATTTGCTTCTTCATTCTAAACCTACAAATCAGCAACGCTTTATGAAGCATACGGTGTAAAAAATCACTCGATTTTAATGTGGCCTTTTCTATTATTTTAATAAATAAAGATATTGTATATTTTATTTGAAAATAAAAAGCGGCCTATTTTTATGTCATGTTTTATACTATACGTTTATATGTATACATTTGGAATCAACGAGGCAGTGGTTACGAATGCGGCGTTGTTAAAAACCCGTGAACTAACTTCAAGTTATAAATCATTTTTTTCTTTCAAATACATATTATCCCGTTATCAAATACTCACCACGATAAAATGCTCGACAGGCGCCGAATATTCGTTTCTATCTAATACAATGTGATTGAAAGTGAATTCGCACAAGAAATCGAAAGTTATTTCGCATATGCTACAAACGAGTGGCAGTAAATCTCGCTACCCCAGCCCGGATAATCTTGTTAGGGGCCACCCGGGCAATACCTACCGGTAGACTTACATCCGGCGATACGGTTGCGAGATCTCAATGTTTGCCCGACACAAATTTCAGCTTAGCTTTTTCATGTACAACAATACATAAATGATGTTTTAATTGGCCTTAACAATTAGCACTCAAGATTGATGTAGATTTTAACTTCATATCTGCAATTTCGTATCCACGGTTTTCTGCTTATATCAATATAATTTTGTGATGCTTCGTTTGTATATGCTTCGTAGGTCCAGTAGATTCGGCGCGAATGATCGAGATTTCCTGGGTTCTAATCTCGGTTCCGCTACCTAATATGGGATTTATCTAAAATTTCTATTTAAAATAACTAATAGTGGCTCTGATTCTGGACTTGTGGCCGGTGTATGGCAATAGGCTTACCCGTTATTCCATAGTTGGACGTAAACGTAACTGGTGAAACGTGGGAGAGTAGGTATTAAACTCACTCCGCCTAAGTCTTCGGGAATTGCAGACTTTATTATTAGTGGTGTGACTTTATTTATTATCGGAATGGATCCTAGGATAGTTATTTTTTTCAGTATTTTGATTGTTTTAATAGAGATCATGTATTAAAGACATATTACAAGATGTATAAATTAATTTAACAACACTAATCACTTAACACTGATCTCCCTCTAAAATGAGAAAATAATCACCACGCTGGCTTGTCACATCTTGATTAAACCAGATGTAAATGCTTAAGATTTGTAGAACCTCGATTTGGATGACTGAAATCTTAAACATTAGACTGTTTATTGACATTAATCGAACACGTAACGGTTAACTAAGACATTGTGTTGTTTATGTTATTTGATACTATGTATACTATCTTTAAGTCATTTGCCTTAATGGAAGTGTCTTTCGATATTATTGACGCTAACATTAACGTTTGTTAATCTAATTCTTAAGCTTTTCATATCCATTAATGTTTTTGTAACGTTCCATTCGATCGAATTACCATCGACCTTGGAACAGCGTCTTGTGCGTAGTGTTCGAGGCTCCATTTTCAGGTGGTTTCATATAAGAGTGATAGATTATTCATATACGTAATACGGGTATATATGATTGAGTCCATGGCATCCATGGTAGAGAAACCCTAGGTTGCTGTATCTGAGTACTAGTAATTTTTATATATAATTAACTACAGTCCCTGAAACCCTTTTTACGTATTATTGCTAGGCAGGGTTCTTTCCCTTAGCTAGTTAAATATGAATATAAATAAATGACCACAATGTTCAAACATTTTAACATAACACACCGCTAGCATAACCCTATTAGGATACGAGGAGGCCGGATTGACCCCCGGGGCTAATTGGACTCACCAGACACCCGTGCGCACTTACCTCGCGGCTCATTACACATTCATGCTCCCTAATTTCTAACATCACTCGTTGTTACTCACCTAGCAACTAGTACTTTTGAAAATTTTATTAGCTTCTCCCAATATGATCAACTAATAGAATCGTCGGTACTTAAAGATCTATTGATATCTTTGTAACAAAGAGACGTTGAAATCTTTGCACACATTAGGATATATTGTTACTTTTATTAACAATTTTTATACGATACCCTCAACATTTGTAACAATTGATTTTTGCAGAGTTGATAAACATTACCTGGAACAAAATAAAAATAGCTGTCTGCACTAGTATTTCCTGTTTTGTCTTGGATCGCAATCGACTTCATAATAAGAAGCTTCATCCATCATACAATTATCTGTCCCACTTGAAATCAGTACTTTCATTAGATTTCCATAGTGAGCATTATTATGTCGCACTTTAGCGGGGCGAATTAAATTTTTACAATAATCTCTAAGAAACCTTAACAGCCTCCCGTTTTTAATTACGTACATAAATTTGTAGTACGCTTCGTGTAACTTCGTAATCAACCTGTCTCAGTTCACCGTTGGATGTAGGTCCCCCCCAATGCCTAAGGCTTCCGTTTATAAATGCCATCGCCCTGTTCGTACGTTCACGTAACAATAAGTAGGGTATTATAAAGCTTAGGGCGCATTTGTATCATCCAAGACGGTCAAATTTAGGCACGATAATAAAAGAAAATTTAACAATCGCGCTACAAAAGTAGCGCGATTGTTAAATTTTTAGGTATTAATATGACTTGTAAAACTAAAGAAGTATCGAGTTCATATATTGAAATTCATTGTATGGCAGTAGGCTTATTTCTTCATCCATGCTGGAACGTATTACGAAATTGCTGAGTCTTGTGTGCCTACTATTGTACTATTACGCATAGTGAATGTTACCATAAGCATACTTTTCTATCTACCTCTTGGTGAAATTGCAAGCTTATGGTATATGAAAATACAGGCTTATGATATATGAAAATACTGGCTTATGGTATATGAAAATACAGGCTTATGATATATGAAAATACAGGCTTATGGTATATGAAAATACAGGCTTATGATATATGAAAATACAGGCTTATGGTATATGAAAATACAGGCTTATG
>DWEI01003482.1:0-12794 GCA_018245875.1 Mysoria ambigua | reverse complement strand
CTGGATACCTATGTTATGAATTTAATTAAATTAATATAAAATTTAATGGTAGTAAAATAATTATGCAAAAAATAGATTTTCAAGAAGATTTATAGAAAAACGTTTTGGTATGAAAAATGTTACATTTAATAACATCTTAGTTGTTTTCCGCTGGTCACTTTAATGTTAATCATGTCGTTCGTTATTTTTGGAAATGTAAATGTGATATATTTCTAGGAAAAGGTTCAATAAAATCAAATGTTTTTATTCTCAGCTTTAAACGTTTTCTATATGTAGAAGCCTTTAGCAGTAGACTTAGTATACTTGCCCAATTGCGTCATAGATTTTCAATTGTCTTTGATTATTTTGAACGGAGACTATAAATAAATATAAGTTCCGACTCGCGCTTGACCACCGTTCATTTGCCTTGTAATATCGACCGCGCGGACGGAAAGAAGAGCTTTGTTCCCGCCTCACGCGTCACGGAAGCGTACCATCAATAACTTCACCTTTGGCGGTGTGGCGTTGGCTTCCATAAAAACATATGCGGCACATGCAAAAAGCGTCGCGTAAGAAAATAATATTTTATTATATTAAATGGTTTTGCACGAAATGAAGTATTTTCACGAAAATATTATATATCTCTAAGATTAATATACTTTCGTGGATTTAAATATTACACAAATAGAAATTATTTTTCTACCAATAAATAATTTAACCAAGATTCCGGGAAAGTTACATTTGTGTGTGCAAAATAATATGATGAAAAAATTTACAAATTGTAGTGAAACAACATTTTGTTGTATTTTTTTTGTGTCTTAGTAATATCAGTAGAAGTTTTAACATCTACTAAAGATTTACTCTGATGTACATTACTGTTAAAATAAATTAAATCAAAGTCAACTTTTTGAGTTTTGAATAAAAAATATTTTATTGTAGTAAAAAGTGCCAAGCGTAACAATAACAAAAATTTATAAAAGACAGTCAAATACTTTTAAATCAAAAGTTCTGACAATTAGGTAGAAGTTCTTTCCATACCGCACAGCCTCAACCCTTACGTTTTCCAAAAATGATTAAAAATAGACCACGGTGCGTGAACGCGGCCATTAAGACCCGTTGTCATTATTTTTTATCGAATAGCCCAATTGCTTGCCACATGACTAATATTTGTTAAGTTTTGAATTTAACGATCTATTTTGGGTGCGTTTATACGGTAAAAAAAAATGTTAACTTGCGAGTTACGACCAATTGTGGTGCGTTTATAGAGAAAGGGTTATCCAAGAAAAAAACTAGTCTAGTAAGGTTAGCAATATATTATCGCGCACAAACATTTGCTTTATATTTTTCATCTGTCTATTCGGCGTCAGCTGCAAGCGTCCACGGCTATAGTGGACAATTGCAATTATTACCTGGTTTTTACTATTGTTAAAAAAAAATTCTACCTATCCATACCTGGGCCAGTTGCTATCTTTTTCATTCCAAGCCAAAGAGAGAAAGAGCCCTATATCCTTCTATTTAGCAGCATAAATTACGACAATAGATATCGTTGGATTCATACATGATACATAATAACATGAGTTTGTTTGTTAAACTTTAATGTTAACACTGCTAAAGTTATTTTGATGAAATTAGCCTTGTCTCATAAGCAGCCTCAACCCAGGGAAGGATCAAGTTATTTATGGTTAGTAAAAAGTGAAATTGAGAATGATATATTAAAAGAAAACTAATATAATTTTCCACCCGAATGAAGTCACTTAATTTGTAGTATTACCAAATTACTCAGTATCGATTCATATTGCTCGCCCTCGATCTAATAACCGGGTGATGAATATTTTATTGGACCTTCGTAATCAACACAGAATCATTAATGACACTCTGAATTATTTGGTCTTATTTATAACTTCGAATTGAATGAAGTCAATGTAGAGGTCTAAGTACGTTTTTTACATCAAAAAGTTGGGGTCAAACTCTTCATGAAATATGGGGTCGGCAATAATAATATCTGTAATAATGTTTATACCTGCCTACCAATTCGAGGAATACAGGCGTAATGTTACATTTTTTCAATTACATTAATTTCCATAACTATTATTTACATTCCATGGTAACCAGTATTTTTCTAGAAACGCTGTACCTACCTGAAATGAAATACTACCTGTATTTAAAAAAAAAACTCTACACAGTATTTTGTCATAATGCGTTAATATCTACGTATGTTTCATTGAATTGTACATTCACTTTGTACAATATCTATATCATTCGTATTATTTATAGCTCATAAAAATAATTTGAGTATTCGTCCATTGGTCGATTATAGTATTTTTACTTATAACCTGGTTACCGTAGCATCGTAGGACTAGTTCGGAATGATATTTAGCGATTTGTTTCAATACATATAGCTATTTGTAATATCATTTGAACCATTATTATTTAAGCTCAAAGATAACTGCAAAAATACGGTTCATAGAAATTATTACAATACCTATTTAGGAAATTCTACTAGTGGATGTGAATCTGAAAATGTGCCCGATGTAATAGGCTCTCCACCTACTCATTAATAGAACGCAAACTTAACTGGAGAAACGTAGAAGTGTACACAGCATCCACCTCTTCGGGGATGACGAGCGTGATATAGCGCTTTTCCAATAACAAATCAAGGGAACGAAGTCCATTAATACGCTTTTTCTAATAACTTTGCTAGAAGACCTCGACATATAATTTTGTTTATATCAATAAAATCATTAAAATAAAACTATTCAAAATGGCCCTTGACTATTTGAATCATATTTTTAGATAGATAAATTCGTTTGTTATTATTATTATTTTATAGAATTCAACAGTTCGTTTTCTGTTATACATTTTTTGCTGATAAAAAGTGCAATACAATTAAAAATGTAAGTCCTTAAGTAACGCTACACTGAGGGCTGTTATCGACTCATCTCGCACCCTTTCGTATGCAAATGTTATAGAGAGACACAAGGGTTGAGTGATTTTTCTAGGTTTTTGTTTCGTTTCATTCATTTTTTTTTTGTTGTTTCGCTTCGTCATTGTGCGCGGACCGGTTGTCGTGAGCCGCTGAGAACTGCACACGAGATATTGTCGGAAGATTGAATTTTGAATGACTTTCATAGCGGCTATTGTCTCGAACGTGAGAATTGTTAGTCAACTAGGAGTATCTCGTTTCTTTAAGGGCCAAAGGATAAAGCTTCAAGACAGGTTTGATGATTTGGTTGATCTTATTTTCTTTTTATTATTGTTACTCACGCCAGGTCTATTTGAGGGTAGGCAGGGAACATGGAGTGTCGACAAGTATATGTGTCCTCACGATCTTAACTGGTGCTTCTCCTACATTCGCTACTCTTTATGTATGTCAGATTCCACTGTGTTTAGATATTATCTGTCTTTATTGATCAAAATGGATCAGTCTTCATCACCTGCACTTTTGTCCCTTGGCACCTGCATCATCAGCCATTGGCATTGTATATTGGCTTTGTCACGGCTTCATCAGTCATTCTCGCAAAATGTTCGAATCAACGGAGCTTCCTTTACCTTATACCGATAGCTCTGTACTCGGTTAAATGTAATAAGAAAAAAAAGTAAAATATACTTTATGACCGTTACGGAGCAGCGGAAATTGCATAACTCAATGTGAGCTGTAACAATGAACCACTGACCAGCTGTCAGCGTGTTCCACAATGTCCGGTTGATTTTTTAAAATATTTAAAAAAAGAACTCGGCAAGTAATTCTTTTATATTAGTAATAAATATTAATTAACATAGTCTGTTTATAAGCAATAAATTTTGGCTGTCATTAAAATAAGAAAGTATTGTAAATTATACTAGTATTAAGATTTTTCGTACTTTGCAATGGCGTATTATGAAATATATTGATTAATAAAAAGTAGAAAAATCATAAATAATCATTTTACTTTCATGTTCATTGACAATTTGCTACTCGCCATTTTGCCGTCGTTTTCGTTCAGCTGGAATATATCCATCAATTTGTTTTTTCAAATATGGAATGTTTGAAGAAGGTTATTTTTAAAAATTCTTTTAAATTTCCCGGCGTCACTGTGGCGGGGTCAGTGCGCGGGGTCAATCGGTCGGGCGCCGAACGCATTGTTCGTTCCGGATATTATGTTATATCGTATCTGCCCACATCTTCGGCAACTCGTATGCGTTTCCGAAATGAATTAATATAGCGGTTTTGAAAATGTAATTTAAAATCAAGTTCTTTCGATTTTTGTATTTCGTTTTATAATTTAGGTTTTTTTTTTCTTCAGACTACGCATATAACATACTCCTATTTGTACTATACAATAATCAAGTGGTTATTTTTTTCTTCACAATATCTTTGTACAAATATGATTATTTTCCTTCACAATTTTTTTTCTATAATCATTTTTGGATGTCTGTACAAAAACACTTGTAGGTGATCAGATTGCCCACTGTTTGTTCTATGTACGGTCTACATACCCATTTATGTCCTACCTGTCTGTTATCTGTAGGTACCTGCATATGTACACAAGCTCATATGGTGTAAAAGAAACGATGGTTGTAAAAAAAAATTAAATAAATTTTGCTCTAAAATATATAGCATTGCTTCGTTTTACTGTATAACTTACGTATTACTGTATTATCTACGTTTTACTTATAAATACTTTTAATATGCGCTACTTAGATATGAACCTTAGTTCCAACCAAACATTTAAAACGCCAATAAAGTATTTTCGGTCGCATTGATTTTGCAGTTTTGAATATACAGTAGGTAATGTACAATGATTTATGTATTTTCTAAAATCTATTATACATTGACTCGTTGGCTGAGTGGTTGCGAGTATGGATCCCGTTCGGGAGGTCCGGGGTTCAAGTCCCGGGTCGGGTACTATTGGATTTTTCTAAATCAGATTTTATACTAGGGGCTCGTAGTGCCCGGTGCATGGCAATAGTTCACCCCCTTTCCACGATGGGACGTTGACGTAACTGGTGAAACGCGGGAGTGTACTACTCCCCTCTGTCCACCTCTTTCGGGATTACAGGCGTAATGTTACGTTACGTTTATTTTTCATATATTACATTTCCATGTATTAAACAATCTAGTAGATAGAAAAATCCTTTACAACACATTAATGAATGAGCTATACAATTAACGCGCTCTCATCGTAAGTGTATGCGCGTTTAAAAATGCAAGTTGCATTGGCGTGCATTACTTCCATACTTTTTCATAATTATGTTTTCCACTCTGCGGAGCGGCAGTTTCCCATCGAACAGCGCCCTCTGGCGTCCAAACGCGCGTGAAGTGCGAACACCGTGACAAAAAACACGCCACGCCCGTTCTGGCTTTGTATAGAGTTATTTATTACGTACACGCTATTGGCTTCCTACTTACCTACGTTGGTGCACAATTATTACACGTTTCGTAGGTGTGTGCTAATAAGTAGGACGCAATAATAAATGATGACATGTGACTATGTTTAATTTTTATGATTTGGGTTCATATCTATGTCGGGTTTTGGGTTTAAGAGAGATTCTATAGTAAATACGCAGACATTAAAAATATTAAGCAACCTTTCCTTTTTAAATGGAGTTCATTATCTGTGTGCTTTAATTTTTTTCAATTGTTCAATTAATTTGGTGAAAGTCACAAAATGTTTCATACTCAAACCTATAATAAAATTTGGACGTTCTTGGTAAGTTTCGGAACATGGTATCGATCATTGGCGTAATAATAATATTGCGAAGTTACAAACATTTGCGGTCTTATTCGTTTATTATTATAACTTGTTATGTCACAAATAATAAAAATTAAATAAATGTAAAAAATAAAGTGCAATCAACATTTCGTTTTAAAATGAACATAAATCGCGTCCACAGACAGTAGCATAATGCTCATCTTATCAGCCTATTATTTTGTCGCCGAAGGTACTGCCTGTGCCCTTCACAAGACGTTCCCAATACTTGCGTAAATATAATTAATATCAATAAACTCTTGCCGCTAAATTTAATAAATGGCAAAATGCTGACCATTTATTTTACAGGTTCGTATCTAAGATTTAAGGTTTATTTCGAGGTCGGTATAACGTGCATTATATGAATATTTTGTCTAAAAACACTATTATAAATTAAGATGTTATAAATTAAAGACATTCTGGTATATTCAATGGACTGTGAGGCATGTAAACTAAAGTTAATCAAATTTTATACTGACTAGGTTCGTATCTAAGTTAGGTTCATTTCTAAGTTGTATTTTTAAGCATGACGACGTGTAGTTCATTTAAGTGAATAATGAGTTTTTTACTATCTACTTTAATTTAGAATAAAAAAAACATAAGTACGAACAGTTTAAACTGAAGATCGTAAGCGTTACTATAAGCTGATCTTCGAAGAGCACGTAATAATTATATGAAAATAAAATACTTCTGATTGTCAAATAATAAAGTAAATTTAAAGCAATAGTAATTTGTTTATTTTTCTTAATTGACATTTCGGATAACAATCCACACAGATATTATTTTCCCAAATTTAATGAGAAGTTTTAAACTCTACTAAATTGATTTGGAAAAATATTGTACATATCATGATCCATGGTTCTAAAAAGTAAATAAGTAGTATGTTACGTTAAATGTAAGACGATAATAAATTTATATGCGTGTTATTTAATATTCTATCGCTGGTTTGAGATATAATATGTTCAAAGCAAATTCACTAATTATTTACTTACTTTAGAAATAGTTTCATACATTGTAGAGTGTTTAATATTTCTGACTAGATATTTTTTTTATTTTCCGTAGCGCGCGGTGCCATCTGTCGTGGGGTAGCGAAAGCAATTTGCATTAACAGTGAGTTCTGGGAAATGCTAGACTATTTTTAAAGAAAATTTAAGATTTATTTAAGAAATATATAAGAAAATTTTCTTGACAAAACTTTAGAACCTGAGATTATTTAAAAACGACCTTCATTTTCACAATAACGCGTATGAAGTCCTAGTGTAGATATATGTCATATTAATTCCGGAAGTATAAAAAGGAATTATTACGTATTCCCTAAGGTGTAGGTAAATGAGTTAAAAAACGGTCATTCGATGGCAGTTGGCTAAAACTCCATAATCTAAGCCCCGCCTGAGCGAAAAAAAAATTCAATAGTAAAGGAGGCGTTACGGAAAGAAATACTTTTTAAAAGTTCACGCGAGACAACGCTATACAAATAACGCGTGTGCGAGAGAGACACCACACTAAGAAAAAAAATCAGAAAGAAGCTCATTCTTTTCTATTTCCTCCCTCACTAATAGCGGCTTAGAAAAAAATCGTGAGCAATACCCGTCCCGTTCTAACGCATAGGGGTGTGAGCCGGACGGGGTCGGGCGAGCGAGAGGGGCGAAAGCTTCGCGCCCTTTTTAATAGTTCTTATTTCGGCGGTGGTCCGAGCGGCCGAGGTCCGATTTTGGGAAAGGTCCGAGAGTCCGGCGCGGGGGCGGCCGGCTCACACGGCCGACGCTCGCCCGCCGGCCGGACCGTCTTTTCCTTGACCGGACGCATTTTTCCGCGGAAAAAACGCGGGGCGCGTGCGCCCGGGGTCGGTGGGGATGTTCTTCGCGGCGTCTAAGGCGGCGGGGGCGGCGCCGCGTCTTGCTAGTTGGAGCGGCGTCTTCGGCTGGCGCGCGCGTCCGCCCCACCCCGCAAGAAAGCGTCGCGACGCTCAAGTTTTCCACCAAGAAGTTAGTCGTCGCCCGCCCGCGCCTCAAGGAGGTCCGCTTCCGCTTTTCCTCCGGTCTCCCCTCGCGTAAATAAACCGAATTCCCGTGCGATAAACCGCCAAGTTAAAGATAACTCGGAAGGCCGCGCGCGAAGTCTAAACAACTTCTTGTTTGCAGATCGGAGCCGGTGCGATAGGGACGCGTGCCGTCGCATGCATTCGTTGTGACGATTCGCCCGAAACTGGAATTAATGTTGAAATACTTCAATGAGAATATATCCCTAGCGCTCCAGGAGAGGTACAGGGACCTCCATGAATATCGGAAGACGGAAGTAGAGGAGTCACCGAGGGAGGCAAAAGTACCAAAAATAGCTGAGGAGGGAGAGGCGGTCGGCGGCGAGGGCGCATTCGAACCGGGCGCCGCGCCGCCGTTCCCTCGACTCCTGGAGCCACCGAAGGAGGAGGATAGCTTTGTGGCCAGCTGGCTGCATAACTCCTTCAAGATGACCGCCGCCGAGAGCAACGAGGCTTCGGCGGGAGGCAGTGCCTTAGACCTGAGCGCTGCCCCTCTGTCCCTCCACATACCGGCCTTACAAGCGGAGGCGCAGCGGCAGTTCAAGATGCAAAACTTCTGGAACAGAAGTCGCCCTGGCTCACCAGTCCAGGACCACGTCGAGGGCCACAACCAGCCCGGCCCGGCGCCTCCTACCCCACAACCACCAGCAACTCCAGATCACAAGATTGCTGCTGAAAAGTTGGTGAATGAAATACAGGTTTGTCCCTATTTTTAATTAAGTTTTTTTTTAGTTATGGGAACCGTTCAGTAGACTTAAAAGAATAAAAGTTTAGGATGTATTATTTTATACATATAACGATTAATATTATTTTTAATTATTAATTTATAAATATTTATTAAAAATTGAAAGTTCCGTGACATTGATGATAATGAAGTTTGATGATAATGAACATAATAAAATATTATTAAAATCACTTTCATTCCTGCGCAATCTTGGCTATCTCCTGACCGCCGGCAGTTTATACAGCGCTGAATTAGAATTTACACTTGAGTGGTTTTGCCGAAGTCCGAATGTGAATAATTACGCCTCGTTTAAAATAATATCTATTATTTACATATTAAATTTACTTTAATAAGTAAAAGTTAATATTCGGTTCGTACAAGCACTTTTAAATCGTCAGCGAGTAATTTTAAAAACAACTGTTATGAATAATCCGTCTTATAAATAAATACAGTAGCGTTAACGTCTAACTTGGCCAAGACATGCTGATGAACTGACCTCCGCGGGGTCTCGCAGAACTCGTTCCAAATTCGAATAATCCCTACTTCCTTAAAAAAAAGACAAGACGCCAAGGCAACATATTGTAATGCTTTGTTAAAGGGCTAAGGCCCTCGCGTCAAACTTATTATTAAATCGTTTTTATCCGTATGTCGCATCCGGTTTTACAATGGATATGTAAATTACAGTAATCAGTGATAATTCTATTATTTCGGTGTTTGCTTATCATCGGTCCGTCGACAGTTTTATTCAACTGCGGAATGTTTCGCCGCATATGGCATAAAAATATTAACCAATCATGGAGAATAACAATTATTTTGATATTATGGCATGTTTGTTTTCCGTTTCCGTTTTCATTTTAGTTAGCGACACGAAACTAAGGTAGAGTTATTAATGAGAAATAATAAGTAAGCGGCTGTGGCATGTCTTTTAAAATTGAATTTAAAAAAACAGATACGAAATAATATTGCCTTTTAAATTAGTTTGAAATTCGGTTACCTTCGCTCGGCATTTGTCTATTCCCACGGCCCGCTGGATTAGGGTTCATTGTGATTTCATTTTTTTTTTAATTTTTTGCCGCGCTTTGTTTCACGGAAGGGGTGTTGACAGTTATTTGTTGCAACGAATCTGTTCTCGTTTTATAATATTTTTTTTCGGTTTTTGTTTTAAAATACTGTTTGAATTGAAACCGGTTTTCGATATGCCGATCCAATTTCGTATTCATGCGTGTTTTGTTTTTTGTAAGTACAGATTTAACGGTTGAAAAGTGCTTGTAGCTATTGTGGTTACTTTTAACTGAAGAACGGTTAATTAAAATTTGATTTATTAATATTTTTCTATTGTCGGTCGTTGAGACGAGAGGTGGCTATCAAAATATATGTAGTGCTCTGAAATCGCGGATTCATTTTTTTGTGTCAAAATGTGTTATAGGGATATGATTTATTGCAATATTAAATGAATACAGTAACATCTTTTTGTTTAGTTCAATCACTTAACGATTGATGAAATAGAACGGAAAGTATAAATATTGTAATGATTTCATAACTTATGTATACCTAAAGTTAAACAGTAGTATAACATTACTCTTTTAAAAATACTAAATGTAGCGTTAAATTACTTAAGAGGCGTATGAGATCAATTACTTTATCATACTTTTCCCGTCTTACACGATATATGTTGAACATGTTTAGTGTTTTAGAATTCATTCTATACTCAATACTATTTAAGTTATATAAAGAATATCATACATATATGTATAAGTAATTTCAAAGCGATCAATGTAAAATGAAGGTAAACTTTGCCCTACACATCAAATTCATATAAATAATGACGTTTTCAATATGTAATGAAGTTTCTTTTTTAACATCTGACACGTAGCTTACACAAATTAATATATAACAGGTAATTGTTATATCATTCACTCACTTGAAAAGATACGGAAACGGATACGAAAAATAGATGATATCAAATTAATAACATAGAACAAAAAAAAGGAAGATTCTATCAATATAAAATTAATGAAATGAATGTTATTGATATTTTTATTATTATTTTGCAAATGTCCGACTTTATTTCAAATGGAATGTTCTAATTGTTTTTAAAAATGGAACATGTCAATTACTTTATAAACTGGAATATGGTGAGTATAACTAATTTTTGTTTTCTTTTTCCTACCAGCAACAACAGTCGCCGTCAGCGGACTCGACGATGAGCGAGCGGTCGCTTGCGCCGTTTGCGCTGGTAAATTTACTATCATCCCTCACTAAAGTCGATGTAAATAATATTTTCTCTCTATGTGTGATTGCGTGTGGCTATATATTTTATTTCGCGTGTGTTTTTTTTCCAATATTTTATGGTTATGGTAAAATCCTGTTACTCAATATTCGCTTCATTTCCCGTTTGTTTAGTTATGTATTATATTAATATTTTGTTGATAAACATTTGTTTTTTTCATATTTGCGATTGACTTGCATGACTCGTTTTCTGGTTTTATATTATTTTCTTGAGCATATCTTAAGCATTGCACAATCTTAATTTGATTGAAATATTTTAATGAATACTTTATTTTCTTCTGTGCGGACCCTAAAAAAAACAGTACATAACAAATATTTATATAACTATCAAAGAACAGTATTCCGTTATTTTGTATGTAATAAGCGTACCAAGCTAATAATTTTAAACTCACACTCCCACCTGCTATTAAAATTTTAGTTGAAACTAAAATTTGTGTTGAAAATTGGTCAAACATTTCTCACAAAAGAATTTTTATAATTTTATATTGCTAATATACAAGCAGTTAAGAGTTGAATTGCGACATTCTCGATTGAAAAAGTTCTACGATAATTCAATCATTTAATTTTTTCTAAAGTAAAATCAAACTTAACCAATGGGATGTGCATTTAAAACGGTATTATTAATAATTTTAAAAAATAATAGTAACACTTTGAATATCAATGCCTTATATGACACAATTTGCTTGCATTTATTATTTAGTCTTGTCTATAACTCTGCTACCAGTCGGAAAATCGGAAAGGAGCGTTATTGCTTAGCAGCGAAAAAAAACTCATTAAAGATATATCTGTAGCAAAAAATAACAGAATGCTTGCATATAGTATACATATAAAGTCATAATTCTCTTAATAGTGAATTATTAGCAAATATAATTACAATACATTGGGTTACGCCGTCTTAAGATTAAAATCTAGACAAGGCCTGTACTAATCAAATTTATGTTATATACATTTCTAAATATATGGTTATATATCATTAAGCGTCCTGACATAAGTAATGATGTCGCTCATGATATAATACATGTCTTGGTTGGGAATCGAAACCATCCGCCGCTTAGCAGTGAGGGTCACAAATATCATATTGCTTATAAGCATTTTAAATCAATTTAAAAATTATTGATAATAATTTTTGTTGATAACATTATTGTAGTAGCTATCAGTAATTGTGATTGCGTCGTTGATCACGTTAGCGCGACTTCCGGGAGCTGGGTTCAAATTTCGCGTAAAGCAATTTTGCATTTTTCTAACCTATATTTTCTGTCTGATTTCAAGTCTGAATATGTGCTCGGGGTATGGCAATAATTTCTAGATTTTGTCTTGTGTTGTCTTGTTATTTGCAGTGTGTAATTTATATTGTATGCATGCTTTTCAATTGCCTGTTGTTTTTAAATATAGCTTGTTGAGTGCTTGAAAAGATTTCATTCTTTTTTTGTAGTGTACATTACAATTGTAAAAAGTGGAAACAACTTATTTTAATATTTATCTTTCTAAATATAAACTTTTATTTAATTACAAAATGATACAACATTTAATGAATGTTATTTATATAAATAAACATATATGACTAGGTAATGAATGTTTAAAAAATTTCCGAATAGTGTATATTGTTATTTTAAAGACATTGAAATGGCTGTCAGCAATATTTACAGGTTGTTTTCGGTACTTTTTTTATTCGTTACTCGTTGTACTTTTTTTATTCGTTAAAGAAGTTGAAAATTCTTGTTATTTTAAACCAATGTGGATATTAACAAGGCATAATGTTTTTTTATATTAATTATAATCACCAGACAATAATATAAAATATACTATTGGACGCTTTTTAAACTAACATTAACAAAACAAATATAAGTTTAAAATTTTCGTTCGACTTTTTTATAATTAACCAAAAGTAAACATATTATCTACTTCACGCCTGTAATTCCCGAAGGGGTAAGCAGAGGAATGCAGAACATTCCCACGAGTCACCGGTTACGTTTACCTCCCACTATGTAATAGGTGGTGAGCCTATTGCCATGCATCGGGCACATATCCAGACTCC
>DWEI01003481.1:0-12797 GCA_018245875.1 Mysoria ambigua | reverse complement strand
CCAACACGACCAACGAGGCAGTCAAAAACGAGGCAGGCATTAAAAACGTAAATCGAACTTAAACTATTAAAACTGACAGAGTGCAGATAAATAAAACTAGCACTTGGCCAAGACGGCAGATTGCGGCCTTAACCCAGCTAGAAGCACCCTCGTGTCCAAAACGCAACAACGTAACGCAACACGAAACAGTGTCTGATGATGATGATGTTGATGACGACGACGAACACGATGGAGACAAAGGTAAACTACGCAAAGAGCCAATAACACAGCGAGCCGTTTCCAACGAAACACCGCACACACCCGTCAAGTGTTCGCTTCCGGCGGCGCTCGGGTCGGCCGCTCGGCCGCCGCGTCAATTGGAAGATTGCGGCTACCTTCGCCGACCTCGCGAGCCGGAGCCGCGGCTCGGCTCTACGTTCGATGCGCGTTTTTGTACATGGATTACGCGGTTATTGGAGTATTCGTGTAAAAGAAACTCGCCAATGTACGCGCGGTTGGTACGATGAATGGTTGGCGCGCGGTAACATTCGGCACGCGTTGCGCTCTGCTTGCCACGTAAGGGATGTAGCGCCGTGATACAGTGATAATAATATGTGCGTACGTATTTTAAATTTATTTACACAACATTACACAGATGGGAGTATTGTTAAAAACCTGTGGCTGGCCGTGATTTGTTTGTTTACAAATCATATAATATTTCACGCGAATACCTGTGGCTCAATTGGAGGCTACAAATATTCTAGAACTACTTGTAAGTAATAAATCGTTACACTATAAAAACTATTTAAAGTCGAGTACATTTCTCATTTTCTCAAGATGCACAAACGATGACTATTCAAACCTAAATATCTTCCCGGCATATTGAAACTGAATAAATCTTATGTAAGCGTGCATGAAACAGCCGCTACGCTGCAAGTACAGCTGTCCAAATAAATCCACCAAACGCCTACTTCATTTATTAATATAATCAACTGACGTTAGTCTCTACCCGCCCCGTATGGGACCAGGCGTGATATAATAAAGAACTATGTGACACAAAACCTATCATAATTATTAGTATTTATATATAGGTATACAAATACTTAGTTATAATTACATTATGCTTCATTATTCATAATTAATATACATATTTTTGGTTTTGAATGAGACTATCAGAGAATGTGGTGGGAGATCGCATAAATAATAATATTACAATCAGTCACTAAGCCGGCCAGCTCATGTTTGTTTCTTCGTGATGGCCCGACTAGTTTACGGTCGAAACGTACGTGAGCCGAGTAGGCTTAATAATTAATTGTGTATAACACTCACGAAACATTTAATACTAAAATTATAATCAGTGTCATTGCTTTTATAATATTCTTAGAAAAACTGTATCACGAAAACGAAAACGAAAACTAATAAATAAAAGTGAAACTAAAAACATCACCGTAATAAAAATATTATATTACCTGTAGTGTTTTATTTTTATGTAGCAATAATATTTTACCTGCACATGATTATTTTCACAAAATATTTTCTTCCAATTTTAAACTTCCATTCTCTTTACTTTTCCAATCGAACCAAAGTAATTTTGATTAAAACTGAAAAAAAAAACTTTTCTTACATTATATTTAAAAACCGATTATTGTTCGTAACTGATCAATTAATTGTCTTCCTAAACCTATAAGTAGAGTCCCATAAGCATAATTTACCATATAATCAGGATCTCAAACTGAGACAATAGGTATATAACACATCAGAAAATTATAATAATTATTATTTTGGTTCCTAATGCATTCTTCAACGAAAATGGCAGGTTCTATGCCATGTATTTATTAAATATATTTAAGAAACTTATACGGAACTACATAATTCTAATCCGAACGCTTTGTTTAATATAACTTTATTTTTTATCTGGCCTTAAATTTATAAAACGAATGCAATAATTTTTATCGAACATTGAAACATTATAACGGACAATATAATATTTATAGCCGTCATTATTATGACCCGAGGAAATTCAAATGAAGAATATAGAAAACGCGTCACGGAACATAAATTAAATTTCGAATGCATCAGTGTCACGTGAGCCACTCGGACCACGTGACCGCCCCACCCCCACGCACCCGCGGTCACGACCGCAGACCACATGTTGGAGCAGAAGTGACATGTAGGCGGAACACGCGCGTCGCAGATTAAAATACTTGAACCGCTGTAGACAGTGCTCTCTGTACAATTTATAGGATTACATCGAATTAAATAGCAGTCTAGATATCTAGTACACACGAATTGACTCAATAAGTATTAAAAATATTACAATGACAATATAAATTATCTACGTTTATATTACTTGCATAAATAATGGTTATTGATAAAAAATGTTATTTTCACGTTCAAACACGTATAATAACACACATTTAGTTCGCAATACAATTTTACAAGTGTTTTCAAATAAAAAGTCCCTTGTTACAAAGCTCTATATACAATACATTGTCAAAATACAATGTGAAACCAGGTTTGCGCGGCACGTCTGTGAGGATAGAGATATTTGGCACTCGATGCTATCTGCCTACTCCGTGAGGAACCTGGCGTGAAGATATGTATGTATATAGAAGTCTAACTAAAAGAAAATATCTATCTGCTATCAACATTTTCACAACGAACCTACTACACGAAATTATTATGAACTTCGATGTGAAGATGTTGTTCCCGCTGGAGGAAAACAGGGTAACGCTGTACGTAGAAAATACTTGTAATTAAGATATTATAATAAAGTTTGAAGAAGATAACGACAGAACAAAAATTGTAAGGAAATCGTTCCAAATTAAAAGAGAACAGATTCATGTGCAATAACTAATGCGATATATACTTAAGATTATATTCAACAAAACAATTTACTTTTACTTTTGAATCACGTGAACAGTAAACCTAAGAAAAAATGGTAGGTATCACATCTTTTAACCTAAGGTTAACTGCACACTGACAAAACAAACATGCCGTCTGTGAGCTGGACTATTATAAAAATCTGAAATCACAATTTAAGGTATCTTATTATTATGTATTAATAACTAATTTACAAGTTTGCTCCATACGGCGTAATATGAAATTGTTTTATTAAAATTGCCTCTTATAATTTTACAATTCCCCTCATACACTAATAAGGACTACCTTGTACCAATAAAAAATATTGTAATATACAGGCGAAGATAAAAACGACCTCGATAGTCACACAAAAATTTACGGGTGTCATATCTAATATTTGTCTACTCTGTGGTCACGGACGAACGGTGCGCGTGCGCCGATGCACGTGGTCCGGCGACTTTCCAACTTCTTCATATCACACACCTCCATTGACGTCACAGCGGATCCAGCCTCGTCCGATGTATGGTATGGCAAATATGGTATGGTGTGATACAACTATAAATAATTTCATAATAACTCTTGGCGTTACGCCAAAGGAAATTGTTTTTGCCACAGTGACATATTCGCATTTGTCACAGCCCTGATATGTGAATATACGGTTTTTATGTCGTTTTACCTTTAATGGCTGTTGCATACGCTCCAAAATTATACATGTGATTAGAAAATTACTTACAACTACCTAGTTCATTAAAATAGTAAATTAGTAAATGTTCACACGTACAGTGTATATTTTAATTTGATTTATATTTTTAAGAACATACGACTATTTATCGAACCTTAAAAGATTATTATTATTGACAATTTATGCACTCATTAGTTAAAGATGTGAGTTTTAGAGAAAGAAATATAAAGATGTATATACCTACTATAACCGAATGTGAAAACACTCAACGAGAGATACGTCCAACAGTGGACAGCAGACGGCTGAGGGTGACAATGATGTAGTGCTAGCAGGAAAATCATAAAATCATCAAAAAATAAAACATAATAATTACGTAACAGTAATGAAGAATTTGTCACGCACACAGCCCGCCAGTCAGCGCTGAGCGCAGTGGGTTTGTCCTTTGTATGGAATGAACGTTGACGAATCCATTAACGAATTACAATTGCGTCAGTTCATATTATACTTTCCTTTGTGGGCGAGATATGTTTATATCAACGATTATTAGTTTTTGATACATAATTTATGTGCCGAAATAACCGGCGAACGTTTTTCGTTATAGCTCAATTATTTTTTATAAATACCATTTTGGATTAATTTGCGTATATTTTTTCTGAGTACTTTACGACCTATCCTAGTTTGTTCCGATGTACACAAGAAGTAATTAAGACAAATTCATGCTCACAGCGCTTACGTGCTGGGTATTCTCTGCTTACCCCGTAACAGACGCGGTGTGATTGTAATCATTGGATTTACTGCGCGTGGTCTTTGATAGGAAATCTATTTAGATGTTACATCATATACAGAGCAAAATATGAAGAAACTGTTTGAAAAACAATGAAGAATCTAGTTCAATGTTATAATCTGAACATCGTATTCTTCGCATCGTACTTCTTCAGTGTTACATACAAAATGTTTCAACAAACATACAAATAGATACAAATGATTCTCGGAATCTTCCGTTACTTATAACTGTGTGATATCATTGTTATATAAGGCGCTGAATAATTGCCTTCTACGTGTACAATTTCATTTATTTTTCGTAGGGCTAAGCGGAGGCTGGATAATTTTTTGATTTGATACATATTGTGTATGAAACTGATTTACTTTTTTGTGACTACAAAATATACCTTAAAATACACTACATTTCGTCTCAACGATATTAGAATACAAATAACATAAATCGACGGACCCTACGTACCTACATAAAGGCATGTCAAAACAGAAATTTTATTTATGGCTTTTTGTTGCATCTATGGCTTTAGATTGTCCATATGGCTTTATAAGATTTTTAAATTTATTTAATAGATTTAAATATAATTTAATTTACTATACAAATCGTATAAGAGAATAAGTACGGTTTGAACATAAGTTACGCCCTCCTGTGAACCTCGGCTCTTGACATTTCTTTATGTACGTAGAGCTCGGCGATATATACTCGTAGGTTAAAAACCAAAACAAAAACGTAACATCACGGCTGTGATCACCGAAGAGGTAGACAGACGAGTTACGACACTCTCACGTTTCACCGATTACTTTTACGTTCTACAAAGTGATAGGTACATATAAAAATATTAATGTACAAAAAAAATTGCATTGCTTGATAACAGCTGTCACGATACGATCTACGATGCGATCGTCCATACCGCTGCACATGGAACTCTGATTATAATTAATATATATTTTATTATTTTTTTTAATTACTAGCACGTCAAGTATATTATGTTCAGAGATTTTAGACCTTCAGGTCGGTCTGCCTACCCCGCCACGAACTACAAGGAGTGATTCCGTATTGGTCTTGCGATTCTATTTATATACTAGTAAGAAAGGTGACATCACGTCGGTACCCCCAGGTCCCATAAGTTACGTTTACGTCTCGTAATGTACTAGGTGGTGAGTCTAATGACATACACAGGGCACATTACGATACACTACTAGAAAATCTAACTTTACTAAGTTAACTAAGTAACTTTACTAAGTGCAATAATGCCCAATCTGGGTATTAAACTGTGGACTTCTCGAACGACAGTCACAAGTGCAACCGACACGACTAGCGAAGATATCATTTAGGTTCATTTATAATAGAAACAGGTTATAACATAAAAAAGTTCAATTACAAGTCGTCGTAAAATCGCCACACGTTGCACAACATGTATTCGAACGAAACGAGATGTTTATGGCTGTGAAGAACGATGACAAGATCGTGAAATATTCATTATTGTTCTTACCTCATTTCCTACTTCAGAGTTGAGAATTTTATTAGCACGTACACACAGAACTGATTGGAACTTAATGTTCTGTTAAATTTTCTTCTGTAAATGTATGTTTTACGTAGGAATATGCGTTTTTGGATGAATGCGGGAGTCAAGCGGACCATGGCAAGACCGGTGATTCTTCAGCAGACGGATCCAACACTGCCTGATAAGGGAGGTCAAGCTGACTTTACACTCTTCGAAAACATTACAGAAATGTACACTTTCTCAATATGCTTCCTTTACCGTAGCAGCATGTTAAAAATATTTAAACCCGTGTAAGGTTTGCTGTAAAAATGTGATATAAGACAAAGTGTTCACATATACAAAAATTCAAACGAGATTTGGTTTTTAAAATATTTTCAGTTGTCATTTCTTTTTAAGAACAGTCGTTTTCCAAATGACGGACTAAATTTTCACAGCTTTTACAGCAGGGTGGTAGGTGACCGCGCAGTTGCTTCCGCGATCATGCAGTTTTTAATGCGGTAATTCAGTTTAGTTTTTTACAAATGTAATTATTAATATTGACGGTCGTTACGCAGGAACAGGTAGATACATATATAAGGCCGACCTTGACGTGTGCATTTATGACAAGCCTTATAATGTATAACAAAAAAATATCAACGAATCATTGACTAGTTTATCAAATTTCTGCAGGGGCATGTCGTAGTAATTTGTTTTAACACTAGTAGTTCGTACAAAATGCCGACATCAAAAATTGTTTTCAACTATTTTATGCAGTTTTACAATTATCACGCGAACACCGATGCAGTTATAACTTATTACTGACGGCAATTAATAAAACTTATTTTGTGAGAGGAATAATTGCATTTTCACATTGAAGTCATCGAGACAGCAGGTACCAGTTATTATATATGGGAAAATTATTCAAGAGAAAATAAAATATAATAACCTTACTGATGGTCGCCTAAAGAGCACTACACACAGAACGCGACGCGCTAATTGTTTAGGTAAATATAAAAACGTCGCGACACTATCGACCGTGTCACGGTTAGTGCGCATACTATCTTATTTCATAAAACATTCGCCGGATGAGTCACACCGCGTCTCTATGCTCGGTCATTGTGTTCATGCTGAGATGTAAAAATTTCGAACAGATATAACTCTATAGTTCAAATTCTAGTAAACAACACTTCAAAAACGTATGTATCAGCTTTAAATAGAATGAATACTCCTAAATATTAATAACTATGTACAAGGAAAATACTTACTAGACTAATGAATAGGTGTTAATAGTTTTATTCCTTCCATTTAGACAGTAATAGTCTAATTAGGAAAATGTAAATTACAAAATTTTGTAGTGTTCGACCCGGGAATCGAACCCGGGACCTCCCGATCGGCAGTCGCACCCGCAAACAACACGACAAACGATCACCGTGACCGTCGCGTCGACGCTGCTCGAATTCAATTAAATTGGTTCCCGCGTAAAGCGACGCGCGCTAGCGTCAAACTAACACCCAGACTCATTTGACCGCGACTGCAACGTACCACCGCGAGACACTCGCGAAGATTTCGACCTGACAATAACAAATCTCGAGAACACAATCAACCAGCATCGTCCACTCGAGCGCTCGCTATATATAGACGGTATCAATTTGTTCGAATGAGCCGCGGAGACCTACGTGGGCGCCAACAACAGGATAATTAGATCGAATTAGAGCAATTCGCAACGCTCATATGAATTACATACATATATCGTTGTATTATGAACGACTTGTTGAATAAAGAATAATTTGAAAGGTTGATTTGCATACTAATGTAATTCTAAATATTATTTTTCTCTTTAGTTGGGCCAATTACCTTCTTTTATGGCGTATATATTTCGGGCCTAGTGCATGAGCAAATTGACAAAAAGACCATTATGTTAATATCATATTTTTATAATACGATGATTATGATGATGCCGATGATGGTGATGAACTGATCAAATGAGTCATTTATTAGGAACTCCATGTCGCTTTGCATAGTGCAGAAGACTGAATGGACAGGCAGAAAACAGTAAGGTGGACACAAGGAGACCACGATCTTCATTGTTTAAAGAACGAATCCATAAGAAGTACGCTTTTGAAATTAATTAGAAAAACCAGTTTTATAGTCATTTTTCAAATCACTACAAGACAGGAAGTCAAGTACAGATTTATCACGACTACCTTGATCTTCGTATAGCATAATAACATCTGTTGCCGGATGCATTTAGTATATGCATCTTATAAACGCATCTAGGGCATGTAGTACTTCTAAGTCAAATGTCTAGATCGTCCCGGCTGAGAGTTTTATATAACTACTAGTTATGACCAGCGACTTCTTTTGGTTTGAAAACTAATATATTGTCACGCTATCTCAGCTCTACAGACTGCCTCGTTAGTCAAGCGGTTGAAAGTGCAAATGCCGATCGAATAGTCCTGGGTTCAAATCTCGTGACGGATACTATTAATTTTTCTAACATGAATTTGAGTTCTATTTCAGTGGTTCGTGCGTTCATGGTCAGTGAATCTGAATTTGCACCCAATGTATGGCAATAGCTTCACACCCACGGTGGGACGTAAACTTAACTAGATAAGCGTGGTAATCATGTACAACATTTATTTTCTTACCCTCTTCGGAGATTACGGACGTGACGGTTTGTTTATTTCATCTCTTATATTAATTTTGTCCAGCTTAATTAAATTAAAAAAATATATATTGGTTATTAAATTCAAATCTAGAACCCTCCCCCAAGACTGTTTTCGACCACTCCGGTACGTAAATCTTTCAGTTGCACCCGTTTTTACCGCCCACATAAGAGTACACTTTCTTCGGCGTTTCCATTTGTATAGCAAATGAAATCGCACAGTAGCTTCACGTCGACGCGACGCCGCCTTGATCTGCGCGCGTGACACGCGCGTGTTGCCGGACGCGGCCAGTTGTCGACGTGTATTATCCAGCTCGTGCTTACATCAGCAGCTGTTATTAGATTAGCAGCTGTTAGATTAGCAGCTGTTAGATTAGCAGCTGTTAGATTAGCAGCTGTTAGATTGATGGTAACTGTCAACACGACCGGCGCGCCAGCATACACGAGCACACGTGCGTATACCACGTAACCACACGCCTGCAAGCCCCGAAGAAGTAGGCAGAGGAATGAGGAAACACTCCCACGCTTCACCGGTCACTTTGCGTCCCACTATGGAATAGGTGGTGAGCCTATTGATATATGTATGCCTATATTGTATATAACACATTCGAACAATCAAAGTCTGTATAGGACAGCCAGATTGCTCGCTTGATTATTTTTCCCATTCGGCGTTCCGCTTTCGTATTTCGGATGAATAGATACCTGTATGATGAATTTATATACATGTTCTTCAACTTGACTTTGCTTGTGAGTGTTATATCATACAAAAGAGTGCTAACTTCATTGCTAAAAATTAAAACTATTAAAAGGCCAGATAAATGAACAAAGACAAAGTAGTACCAAAGACAACTAGTAAGAAATATAATTAACTAACCTTTCAGTTATCCCTTATCTGTAGAGAACACTGACAGAACAAAAACACAATTACTTTAAGACAGTTCAGCTCGCACAGAATATCAAACGGCTTCTGACGAGGAAATCAGCAAATGCACACATACGGGGATAGTATCACTAAAATTGCAACACGATAATAGATAACGTAATACATCAGATAATCAACGAGAGATTAAGAAAACGACACGTCTCCGTGCGGAAGATTCGTGACGGGAGGGTCACGTCCGGTTGGAAAATTTGACCGGCGACAGACCGCGCGCGATCGGAAAATTTCAGACGAGCGAGGCGGCGCCGCGTGCCGATCACGACGAATCAGGACAACGGCGGCCACGAAAATACTCCGCACACCTCGGGCCGGTAATGAAAATTAATATCTCGAGACACCTCCGCGCGCGGCCAGTTTGATCCAAAAGCGAGCAACAAGAGAGCTTGTTCTGTGATTACCAGATGGCTGACATACTACATATATACATATCAGTATAAAAAAATTGTCAACATACCTGTGATTACCTAAAAGGTAGAAGGCTCAAATCCACACTCCGAGCAATTTAAACTAGACATTTCAATCCAATAGATCCCAACTCTTGAAACGAACTAAGAATTCTTCTTTGCAACCTCTTTGCAACCACTCGTAAAAGGACTTGTCAACAAATATGTTTATCACACAAATGTTTACCCTTGATGAGAACCGAACCTACGATCCCCGCTTAGCTGTCATATTCTTACCACTGCATGAACAAACCAGTCGAATGTTACGAGAACGCATGACCACTTGCTGTCTTCCGAGCCAAATACCGATCGCCTAGCTCATTTCTAGTCAACTAAACCAACGGTACTATGCAATCTAATATTTTAACTCTATACATTACATCTTTTCTTATTAAATTTATCTTTGCTCCTAATCAATTTTCTGTAGCAACAGTTTTCAGATCGCGATAAGAACGGTACAGAGAACACAATGGTTAATACATTATATTAAAACCAGTAATAGTAGAGCCTTCCGTACAAAGTCCACTTGCAGATGTTGGTCTCGTGAACAAGTGTAGTTTTGATTACGCGTACACATAATACCTTACGACTTTGAGTGCACCGTTGTTCGAGCTGATTGCAAGCGCGACTGGCATCAACAGGTCTTGGGTTCAAAGCCTAAAATAACTAATGAAACATAATAGTGTACACTCTACCCACCTCTACGGTGACTATAGGCGTGATGTTACATAATACCATATAAGCTTTCCATTTTAATCCGCAGCTGTTTCAATGCAGGGACCACATTTTTACTTACATTTTTATGATTACTTGCAATTGTAGAGACTGTCATATATTCTTACCCATAAAGAACAGCCTTTTTATGGCATGACGAATTAAACGTATCTCATAATAATTTTCATCATCAATTGAATTCCCTTATCGGCCAGTAACCGAGTATATTGTAGCATCTCATATCTCTGTCTACAAATTTCTAATAAAAGCAAAATCATGAAATACATTATTCACAGATCAATAACAAAATGACACTAGCAACACTGTATACTTCTCTCGCGTATCACTCACGAGGAAATATTGATATGCGAATATAGATGACTCAGCATAAACTTATAGACTTTGATAATTACATTACATTCATCGCGCTTCGTATCTCTAACTTGACAAACAATATCGGCTGATCTGGCGTCTCATACGTCTCGCGGACGCCGCTACGGTTTTCTCGAGAGAGAATTTGTTTTTTGCTTATCGTGGCATTGGGATTGCTTTTGAGGCTTCTCAGCAGCTTCACTGGTCGAAACTTTAATAGTCACAATGTTAATAAACTTGTTTAAACTACCAATCTAATATAAGTGGACGAAGATAACCTAGAGCTTATTACAATCACTTGATATTCAGTAAATGTGGTATGATATGAGATTGAGGTATTTTAATACTTAACAACTTACGAATTCTCAAGTGAAGAGGGAAGTGAAATAATCACACAAAACCAGTTCCAGATGCAAGTAAGAAAGTCAAGGTCAGCAAACGAGCATATGAAAGAGCCAACGAAAAGTGAAGCAGAACGAACTATGACGTCATGCGACCGTATGCGCATCACGGGGGCAACGCACTTTCGCATACGATTATATGCAGGTATCGAGACACGTGAGAAATCATAAACTATAAAAAATCACAAGACTGAACACAATTGACCTCAATTTTAGAACTCTCTTTAGGACTCCCTACGTGATTCGGCTCAGGTCTCTTTCCCTTTTTCAGTGACCGACGACTATTCGAGTTTAGTTATACATTAGTGTATAACAAATTTTTATTGTGCGTATCTTTTGATTGAGATTTGCGGATCGATTTTGATCTTTTGTTTGAGATTTGCTAGTACGAATTAAACGAGTGAAAATTATTAACGTCACAGCGCTAGGCACCTGTCGTGACGATTTAGAGGTGACAGCTACCTCATCTCAAGTATTCAAAAAACATTTTCGACGGTATCCTGTAAACATCAACAGGTGTCATCTAAGGATCTAAGCGACCTATCTAGAGAACTCCTAAGAAAGAAGACAAGATTTGATCTTTAAACTCCATCGCGCTTGACATCATTTTCCCGATCGTTCTTGGTCGGGAACTCCGCGAGTGCGAACGCAGAGTGTTGTAACAAAAGATAATGCGGTATTTATCAAAAACTAACAATTTTAGTAGACAAAAGATATAGTGCTGAAAGAAAATCATCACATGAATCAATTACATGAATCTTATAATATCCTACGTCGATTGAAATTTAATTTATGGAACAGGAAAATAAATCTAATATAAATTTATATTAAAAAGACTTTCAATGATTACATAAAGTCTATGTTTCATCGGAATCGTTACATTGAAAAACTTATTCAGTTCAAATTAAGGAATATATCTGCATTCGGTTGGAATTCTTTAACATAAAATGCACTTGTTGCATTGGTTTAATATATACCGCACACGGAGACAAAAAATATATTAAAAACATGTTATAAAAAAAAAACGCATCTATACATATATAAATAATGCGAGCTAATGAAAACATTTTAAAGAGTTAGTGGAAAAATAATTAAAAAAGAAAAAACTCTACATGGCATTTGTTAATTGAACATATTTACGACTAACTGCGATTTCAGCACATCTCTCAGATGGAGATATCGTTATCTATGTAGCACATATAAGATTTCATTAACATTCTAAAACTGGAAGGCTGAGAATACGCGATGATAATACGAGCGAAATACTTGGCGCCGATCGTAAGGCGCGACAAATTTGCCAATTGTTATATTTGTACAAACAATAATATATTTTTGACCAGTAATAAAAATGTTGATTGTGACATTTTCGTATGTGCACATTACGCATGTTACGTATTAGATACGATTGTTCTTTAATTGACAAACAGAAAACGCTACAGTTAAACATACGAGGGGACAGGCAATCGTAGTTGCTGTAGACG